>BQNB010046368.1:0-43736 GCA_026074375.1 Tanacetum coccineum | reverse complement strand
AGCTTCCATGTCCCCTGATTCTTCAAGTAATTCATCATATATGTTCTCAGCTGTGATTGGGTCATGGGCTTATTTCTTTTAGCTCTTGCTCTTTCCTTTGCAAAGTGTTTCTTCCTTTGATTTACTAGTTCAACCATCTTCTTTGCAAAGTCTTCTCCTTTTAAGCCACTTCCTAGCACACTCTTTGACAACTCTACATTAACTTCAATCTTTGCTCTAATAAGATCCCAATCTTCATCTGTGTAATGCTAAGCTTCAAATTGAACTTGAGCTCTTCTTTGCTTTTGTTGCTCATTTAATTCTTCTTCTTCTGCAATTCTTTCTGCTAAGAGAGAATCCAAGTGTACTTGTTTAGCCTCTTCTTCTTTCTCCAAAGTATCCAATCTGATAGCTTCAGCTAGACTAGCTTCCTCCTGTAGAACTTGTTCTTTAGTCTTCTTAGGAGCTTCTTCAATGATCATAGGAGATTTTCCTTCTCTTTGGCCTTTATCAGGGGAAGGAATGGACTTGTTAATACTGTCAGTACTAACTTATCCACTAACAATACTAACTTTAATACTGCCAGTATTAACTCCCTTAGCATACCCAGTACTAACTTCTTCTTGAAAATCCAAGCCAGTGACAACCTTCTTTCCCTTAGTCTCTTTCCTTCTCTTATACCTCCTTCCCTTATCTATTGACTTTGGCTTTTGAGAAGCAACCCTGGAGAGAGTTTTAGCTGCTTCTAATGTTGTAGGGCTTATGTCTTTAACTTGTTCCTCCCCTGAAGCATTGACAATAGTCTTAAAAGGAGTAACCAGCCCTTGTACCAAAGAAACTAGAGGATCATCTTAACTTTTCCTCCTATGAGCCTCAGGTTCTTCCTCTTCGGAGTTTGATAAGACCACATTTCTCTTTTTCAAAATACCTTCCAGCTTCTTTACCTTATTGACCAACTTCACAATAGCACTCCCCATTGTTAGCTTGGTTTTCTTGAGATCCTTTTCCAGACTATCAACTCTTATCATTAATTGAGGAACTAATTGAAGCAAATCATCCACAGTCATCTGTCCTTGGGCATGCTCTTGTGGGGGTGAGAAGTGTTGGTGTGCAGGGGATGGTTCCTCAAAAGTGTGCTCCATAGGTTTAGGGTCAGTTTCAGGGATATGTGTAGGTGTAGATGCAGGGATAGTAGCAGGTATAGGTGGTGGAGATTGTTCTGATGGTAAAGATGTAGATGGTACTGGAATTGTGGATGATGATGGTTGAGATTGAGCCACATCAGGATGTTCTTGACCTACACTTGGATTAGTAGTAGCAACAATCAGCATAGCAGGCAACAAAGGTCTTGGTACCCCTCTAAAACCCCTTTTCATATTCCCAAAAATCTTTTTGGTCTGGGTCACATGCAATAAGGGGTGTTTGTATTTCCGTTAAATATCCAAAATTATTGCAGAAAACACGGATACATCAAAAACTTTGTTTTGCTTTTCAAGTTTGCCACTATGCCATCAATGATTAGATTTTTAAAAAAATTATAAACTCTTCCAGTGGAAAGACAAATCAAGGCAGTAGCAATATTGCTACCAAATTGATCCCATCCACCACTCTTAGAGCTTATACAATGCAAAATATGATGGACTAAAAATCTCCATTGGGGTGTGAAAAAGCTTTTCCAAAGGTTAAAAAGATCTTATTAGTAAGTGATACCCCATATTCCCCAATCCCCCTCAAAAATCTCATTAATTATGGGCACATTGTAATCCCTGAAGCAATCTGTCTAATTGAAGCTTATTTCTAAATAGATTGCCTCAGTGATTGTATACACAATGGTATCAATAGTTGCATGTAATTCTAGAGTCCCATCAGCAAGAGTGTTGGCAGTAGCAGTCTGCCAAAACTGTTTGACTAGGGAATCATAGATAGTAGGATTAGTAGTTAAAGCATACCTGAGGTTGGAACCTCGTAGAAAATCCACTATCTCTGCAAACCCTGCACTTTCATCAGGCTTCTGCAAAAACCCCACTTGATTATGTTTGTCGCAGTATTTGAATTGAGCCATGAATCAAAAGTAGTAACAAAAGGTAGTGGCGTGGACAGAAAATTTACTGGGTTTAGTTATAAGTGAGGTTGTAGATGCTGGTAACAAGAGAGTTGACAATATTCTTGTATAAGATAAAGAAGATTTTTACTTTGCGAAGAGGAGATAGCAATAAAAAGATAAGTATGAAAGAGAAATCAAACTTTATCTATATATAGCTTCTCTGTTAATCAACAAAAGAGCCGTAAAAATCTGTAACGGTAACATTTAAACAGTGTTTAAATAGAAAAGTCAATTTTCCCGCAACCAGCACTAACAATAACTTACCAGTATTTAAATTTACACTACCAGACTTAACTTTGGTCAACCAGAATTAATTATGTTACAACCCGAATTAATTCTTTTTCAACCAGAAGTAAGTATTTACTAAAGACTTATAAAAACAAAGACCTTTTCACACATGCCTTACATCTGCAAATCCATGCTATTCCTGCAAGAATTTGTCTAAAATAAAGAAAAACATGCTGCAGGAGTTTGTATAGACAGAATTAACTTAAACTAACTACCCGAATTAATACTACTAACTGACTAGTATTAGTACTACTATAAGCCGATTTTTTAGTTAAACTAACTACCAGAAGTATACACACTATACAAGTTAGTCTCCCCTTAAATGTAGCTATGTGTTTATCATACCAATACTAACTACTAAGTAATTAAATCGTGGTCCATCAAAAGGTTTGGTCAATAAGTCAGCTACATTTAAGTCTTGTGAATTTTCTCCACACTAATGACTTCTCTACATAACAATCTCTTATAAAATGGTGGCGAGTATCTCGGAAGTGTTTTGTCTTGGAATGATACACTGGTTTCTTTACAATGCAAATTGTGCTTTGAGATGCATTATCAATGTGGATTTTGGTATTCTATGAATTGAAACCATAGTCAAGTAGTTGATTTTGAACCCACAATACTTGTCCCACAACAATTTGCACAGCTACATATTCAGCTTCAGTGTGGAAGTAGCCACTATGGTATGTTTTTTCTTGGCATTGCATGAGATAAGTCTTTGCCAAGAAATTGCAACCACCTTTGTGGAATTTCCCTGTCCAAGGTTGACCCACCAAAATCACTATCAAAGAATGCTTCCAGGTCAAAAGTGATTCTCTTTAGATACCATCAGCCTTGAAATTTGGTTCCTATAAGGGAAACTTAAAGATTCTCTTCACCAGCATTGAGATGTGAAGTCTTGGGAGTGACCTGAAAACGAGAACAAACACATACTGCATACATTATATCAGGCCTAAAGGCAGTTAAATACATGAGAGAACCTATCATGGATCTATAAAAAGTAGTACATTCCAGCATCAACAGCTTCCTCATCTTTGTCAATGCCCCTTGTCTCCATAGGAGGTATATTGTAGTTATTCACCAATTAATAAGATCAAATTTTCTTGAGTACTCAGCTATATACTTGTCCTGCGATAATGAAGATTTCCTTGCTTTGTTCTGTTTGAACTTGTAATCCTAAGATAAAATGTGAGTTTACCCATAGAACTCATCTGAAATCTGCTTTCATCAAGGCTTCAAACTCATCACACCAAGACTTTTGGTAGATCCAAAATGAAATCATCAACATACCCGTGAACCAGCAAGATATCCCTTCCTTGTCCCTTTTAATAAATAAATAATTGTCAAACGTCCCCTCTGTGATCCATGCTTCTCTAGGAATGTGATAGAGTATGCAGAAAATAAAAACCAAGCTCTAGACTTGATGTAGTCCATACAAAGCTTTTGACCACCTTATAAACCTCTAAGGGTGATCCAGTGATCAACAAAGCCAGGAGGTTGCGAGACATAAACCTCTTCATCTATAGTGCCATACAGAAAGGCACTTTTTACATCCATTTGGTATACTATGAACCCCATAAATGAGGCAAAGGCTAAAAATAACCTGATAGCTTCTATTCTTGCCACATGAGCAAAAACCTCATCATAGTCAATACCTTCTTCCTGCGTGTACCCTTGGGCCACCAATCTTGCCTTATTTCTGACAACCACTCCTCTTTCATCTCTTTTATTTCTATAGACCCATTTAGTACCAATCACCTTCATTCCGTGAGGTAGACTATAAAGAACCCATACTTGTTGCAGCTTCAACTGTAACAACTCTTCTTGCATGGCTTGAACCCAACTGTCATCTTGTAGAGCTTCAGCAATCTTTTTAGGTTCCTCCTGAATAAGAAAACCAGGCAATAAATAATGTTGTTGATCTTTGTGATGTTTCTTTGCTGCTTTGTGAATACAGCCGAAAAAGTGCATGAGCCCTGATTTTTGTTCGGCACTTTGCTTCTAGTTTGCACAGCTGACTTAGGATCACCAAGGATTTGACTTTTCGGGTGAATATTGTGGATCTAAGAGTAGAGTAGGACTAGCCTTCAATTTCTGTTGGAAGGTTGTTGAAGTCAGTTATTCTACGCCCAACTCATCATAAAAGCCTCAACAAAAAATTCCTGTCCAGACTTGGTGAAAGATTTCGAGCATTGGCATAGGTGAATCTTCAGTAATCAAACTACCATATTAAATGACTACTACCTATATAACTGAAGGAGTAACTGTTAGGTACTTCCCTGAAATGCTTTTGAGCAAGTTCATCCAATTCTCTTCTAAAAGCTAGAATTTCAGGAGTATCTTCTGAAATGCCAGTAGAATAAGCCTCCTTCTCTTGTGCTTTAAGGTTTTGAAGCTCTGTCAAAAACTCCTCTACCTTTGAATTAGTAGAAGACTTCCTTGGTCCAACTTTTGCTGCAGTAGGCTTGAGTGCTGTAGGCACAACAATAAGCTCCCCAGCCTCATCTTTTTCCTTAGAAACATTTGCATTAGGAGTTTGTAGAGTACCTACACTGTTAGTCACTTCTGAAGTACATGCACGTGGGTTAGTTTGATTCTCTAAAGACACAGGAATATAGTTCATAGAATCAGTTAGATAATCAATATCAAACATCCATCTATAACCTACTCCTTTCACATTAGGTTTTTCTTCAAGAAATTTTACATGCAGATTTACTTCTACCTTTTTGGTTACTAAATTATATACCCTAAAGGCTTTGCTATTTAGTGAGTAACCAACTAAGAAACCCTCATCACACTTTCCATCAAACTTGCCAAGCACACTTAGAGTATCTAAAATGGTAACATGGCACCCAAAAGGTCTTATGTAGCTAATAATTAGTTTGTGGCCAAACAAAAGCTCATAAGGAGTTTTGTTTTGAGGTTTTGTCACCCTTACCCTATTAAAGATATAGCAAGCAGTACTAACTGCTTCTGCCCAAAAAGTAGTTGGTAAGAGTGAGTCTGCTAGCATAGTCCTAGCAGCCTCAATTAGGGTCCTGTTCATTCTTTCAGCAACACCATTTTGCTGTGGAGTTCTGGCATTGCTATACTCTTGTTTTATTCCCTTGTTCCTACAAAATTCAAGCATATCCCTATTCTTAAATTCAGTGCCATTATCTGATCTAATGATTTTAACCCTGTGATTAAGCTGGTTTTCAATTTGTCTAATGAAGTTCTGAAGGATGCCACTAGTTTCATCCTTAGTAGCCAAGAAGAATACCCAACTAAATCTGGTACAATCATCAGTAATTACAAGGCAATAACTTGCATGATTAATGCTTTTTACAGAAGTAGGTCCAAAAAGATCCATATGCAAGGTGTGTAATGGCTCAGTGATTGTTCTTTCTAATTTAGCCTTACAGGAGGCCTTGTGTTGCTTACCTTTATGGCAGGCAACACATGTATGGTCATTTCTAAAAACCTTAGAAGGTAGACCTCTTACAAGGCTTCCCTTTAAAAGTTTGTTTAAGTTTTTAAAATTTATATGACCTAACCTCCTGTGCCATAATTTAGATTCATCAGATGTGGCTTTTGCAATCAAACAAGCATAATCTTTTGTGAGAGAAGGTGTCTTCATATCAAAACTGTACATATTGTGTTGCCTAGGGACTTTTAGAAGTATCTGATTTTCATCAGGCATTTTAAAGTCAGGAGACACAACAAGACATTCAGTTTTAGTAAAAAGAACCTTGTGCTGCTTATCATAGATTTGTGATATTGAGAAAAGATTAAAATGCCCAAGTTCTTTTACAAAAGACACACTATCAAAATCTAAATTACCAACTCTTATTCTGCCTTTACCAGTTATGTAGCCTTTGCTACCTCCAAAAGTAACAGATCCCCCTTTGCATTCTTCAAAATCATCCAGGTGATCCTTGTTACCAGTCATGTGCCCTGAGCATCCACTATCAAATATACCTCTGTCCTCCATGTTCTTGAGTGGATGATCCTGCACATGAAAAAGAGAAATTAGTTTCTCTTAGGGACCCAGGCCTTTTCAGGCTTGGGTCTGCCTTGTGGTCCTTTGGCATTTACAGTTCTAACAAAATTGGATCCACTATTATAATTGGAGTTTGGTCTTGTTCTCCTCCAATTATAACCTGCTGAGGTCTTAACAGCAGTGCCCCAATGTCCCTTTACAGCATGATAATAAGTCATTCTTGCTGTATTTCTAACAATGGGTCTTCTCACAGGTGAATGTGATTTTGAAAAATGGCTTCTTTGATTAATTTTATTCACCTGTGGTCTTACATGACTAAAACTGTTTGAGTTACTGGTAGGTACTGGTTGTTTAGCTTTAACAATATTAATATTAAAACTACCAGTATTAACATTTGACCTGACAGAATTAACATTTTGCCTAACAGAATTAACAGTTGCCCTACCAGTATTAACATTAGGTCTAACAGAATTAACATTTGCCCTACCAGTATTGAGTTGTACTGGTCTAGGTACAAATTGATTAGCATGATTAACCTTGTTTGCATTGTTCCATACTGGTTTGGCCACCCCGTTACCAGTATTAAAAACCTTTTGTTTCTTAAGGTCAGCCTCTCTTGCCATTTTCTTTTCATAAAAGTAACAATCTTTTATCAAATGACTTAGGCTGCCACAAACAAAACACTTTTTCTTGATGAAAGAGTAACCTTCCCCTAGTTCTCTTTCCATCATTTCACTCCAATTCTTTCTGTTAACTTTAGGTGTCTCTTGATTTTTCATTTGTTGCCTAGGAGTTTTTACGTGTGTTACACAACTAGGTTCAACTTCTATTAATTTTGGTTCAGACACTACTTTTTCATTAGTTGTAACAGACTTAGACGTAGACATCTCTTTTGGTACACTTATACTTTTTGATTCATACTCAAAAGAGTGCTCAGAGGGATTTCTAAAAAATCCTTCACTTGCATTTGATTGACAGGTAGAATTCTCATTGGATGTGTCATCTGAGTCACTGATTTCAGGCTTTTGAGGTCCCTTCCTTTTCAACAGCATGAATCTCTGCAGCAGATACTGGTGGAAGTACTCTAACAACACTATCTTTTCCAGTGAGATCTCTTCTTAGAAATTCCATTCTGAATTACCTCAAACATCATTGTCAATATATTCAAGGTAATGCAAATCACCATGCCCACATATCATACTCCTCGTTCTTCAGAATAGTAGTTTGATAAATTGAGATAGAGTTGTTGTATGAATGAGTTGTTGTTGTTGTTGTTTTGGTTTATTGGTTGCAGTACCATTGTCTGATGCATCTTCATGGTATGATGCTTCATCATCACTAAGATGTTGAGAGAAATCATCATTAGCAGGTTGGGACATTTTTCCTGATCTAAAAGTGATTGTTTGTGTTCTTGTGATTCTTCTTACTCAGAGTCCCTCTAGAGGCTCTGATACCACTTGTAGGTCTAAAGTCTTGGATCTGTTTAGCCTTTTGTAGGACAATAGCTAACTTAAATAAATCCAAATCAACTATATGAGAGACAATGACTATGAATACTATGTGCTAATGCAGAATCTTAACACAAGTACTAAGAAGAACACAATGTAAAACTTTGCTATTTGCTATTAATTTCTATTAGAATATTATTTTCAATCTCATACTAAACATTATGCCATAGGGTTCCTTTTATACACCAAGGAAACCCTAATTGGATTTTACAAACGCGTAAAAGGATAATGCATATCCTTTCCTAAGATATCTCTAAGATAACTATTATAACTATTCTATTACATAAACAGACTTAACTAGACAAGGCCAGTACTAACTATAGTACTGCCAGACTTAACTTAGTACTGGCAGACTTAACTATGTCTACCAGACTTAACTCTATAACTACCAGACTTAAGTCTGTTTAGAATAATTCCTAACAAATATGACTACTCGGGTAGTTTCATATAATACAGTTGCAATGGTAATGATTACGATCTTCTATTTTAGGACTTAACTTATAAAGAGGTTTTTTCATCAAAAAATGCTTTCACAAATTAACTTGATTTAACTTAAGACTTATATTAGCTAACTTAATCAGATGTGTCACACAAATAATCAAGTTACTATTATATCAAATCTATTTTGTTTATCAATTAACGTAAGCGGGTTTCTCTAACCAAACGATAAAGATCGTAGACACATCTTTAAAACTATATAGATCACAACGGGTCTTTCGACCTATATCGTTATGAGTATATAATCAAAGTTGATGAACAAAGTTGATAAGATATGGCACGATAGGATTTCAAAGTAAGCTTAAGATTAACAAGATCGTAGTAATACCAAATGTTTATTTATTATATTAACATCACCGAGTTGTCATAAGAGGTTTAGCCTCTCATGGCAACGTAGTTCATAATTACAAAGTTAATTAGGGAATTGAAATACATACGAGATTCAGATAGGTAAAGGATCATAAGGGAACCTGATTACAAGTATCGAATCCCTATTTACAAACTCGTAATATACTAAATATTATTAAAATCGTCTTCTTGATGTTCGTCTCATCTTGATCGCGAGCTTGAAACACCAAGGAAGGATAGAGTAATATTGGAGATCATATTGAGAAGTGTGTGTTTTTAGTTGTAAGAGATTGTCTTCAAATGGCCAAATTTCGTCTCTATTTATAGGCTGAGAAAGGGGTGAAGTACGACGTACTTATATAAAAGTATGGCGTACTTTATCTTATGTCAGTTCCAAATCATTAATGCTGGGATAAAGTACGGCGTTGATGTGCTGTTGTGTAGGGTCAATTATTTGATTATCAAGTTTTAAATTTATATTTAGCCGACAAACCTAAAACAACACTTTAATGAGCAGTGTACCCAGTCAAGATGGAGTTCGCGGTAAGTAGGGTGTCGAACACTAAGAGTGGAACATTAATCCTATATTCTATCAGGATTTTAATTAGTCTATTTACTGGTTAAACCTATGCTATGTACGTTGTCTAATGATATAGGGGTTTTCAGCCTGAGAGACTGACACAGGTTTGGTGGAAACAAATATCAATTCAATATAAAATAAACACAAAAGAAAAAGATTAGAAGATAGAAAAGTGGTACAAGCCAAATGATAGAAAACTGTATTAGCCATATTAAATCCGGTCCAATGCTGGTTTATTTGTTTTAGTGAATGATTTACTTTTCTCGAAGTGGCATATCATTCTTAAGACTTAGGCGAGACATCATCCTAAGACCTAGACACGATTAATCCTGCCACAATTAACGCATCCGAATAAAGCATCCTTTAGTTTAATTATAATCTATCTTAGAGAATTAAAGCAGTGGTGATCCTGTTAAAACCCTAGCCAAATGAGACTTTACCCACTTATTGTTTGATGGTGTTTTGTATACTGGTAGTCCACTATTCTAATCTTTATCAGTTAATTAAGAGCATGATTGCTGAAATATAAATGGGTCACCTACCAGTCCAACTAAGCTCGTAATCAAAAGACAAAGACAGAACGTTATTTGTGATCCTATTGGTCCAGTAATACAAAACACAATATGGAGAGCTATCCCGGTATCTAGATTACTTGGTCTGTATCACTAGATCCAGTTGAATGATAGGTCGCATATTCAAACACATAAACAACTATGAGGTGATAAACATAATTAAACAATCAACGATAAATTAAGAAATCAATTTTAAAACAAACCTAACATTGAACTTTCATTAATATGGCTAATACCCGAGGGTATTTGTTAGGTCTTATTTATCTTGAATCATACATAATCAACCATGGAAGCTTGTAGAGAATAGTAGAGGAGGGCAAGTATTCAAATTTCAAATGTTATAAAATGGAAGGAAAGGGAGAATGTTTATTACAAGGCATCCCCTTCTAATGATGATTAGAAGGGGTATTTATAGGAGAAGGAAGGAGGCTTCCCTTCCTTTATTTTTCACTTTTAGTCCCTATTCTTTGGCAATTATGCTATTTCTTACTTTTAGCATAATATACCTTATTACAAACTACTTTATTCTAAACAAAATAAAGACTAATGACTAAATATAATTAAACCACATAATCGACACTTTTTATGAACCTAACAATCTCCCCCTAAGGGTCGATTATTCTGGGCGTTCCCTTCGTGGTCCAAGTGGTCTTCCATTTACATACATCTCCTATCTTCTCATCTGGTTACGATACTTCAATCTCTTCTTCAAACAAATTTAGATACTCAACCACATCATTCGTAAAGCTCCATTATCACCATTATCATCTCCATTCCTATTGATACCATCTCCACCATTGCCTTTACCATCACCAGACTGTAAATGTGTTATTCCCGAGGCTGATATGCCGTCTTAGAATTTGTTTCACTGCTCCATCTTATAGTTTTGAGATCAGAGAAAGTTCGGCAGCTACTACTACTAGGCATACTAGGCCTACTTTAACCCATGTTGTTGATTATTTATTCATAGATGCTTTGGATGCCAGTATTAGAGCCACTGATGAGAGAGTGATGATCGCCTTAGAGGTGGTCAATGAGAGGATGACCGACCTTGCTGCCACTCTTAGTGATCCGTTCAAATCAATACGTATAATATATATATAATATATAATATAAGTAATAATAAGGATAGAAACAATTATAGTATAGTATAGTATTACCGTCGGGTTTAAGAAATTCACTTTTAACCAAAGCGAAATCTCAAAAACCTTCCGGGTCGTTTCCTCGACGAGAGGTGAATGGAAATCTACGTTCAAGTTGTAATTCGAGCTTGATTGTCATAAAAGTTTTTGGTTTTTTGGTTTTCTAAGTCTACTAGAAGGAAAAGCATATAAAAAGGGAAGCTAAACTTTTGGTTTTAAAACTATTTTTTTACACTAAAAATTAAACTAATATTAATCCTAAGATTTAAAACTACAAGATTATACTAAAATTAAGCTAAAAGATATGAATGACAAATATGCTTGCTAAGTGACGTGAAAAGTTCATTAAGTGCGGGCTTATGTTCACCAACTTAAATGACAAGTAAAATAAAATGCTTGTTAATAAATGACAAGAAATTAAATTTCATTAAAAGTAAATGACGGAATGTAAATCGAAAAGAAAATACTAATGGCAAATAGTTTTTTAAATCTTTCTAAACATGCACCTAAATTCCAAATCACTAATCACTTAACAAGCACTAATAAAACTACTCACTACTCATAATGAAATTTAACATAGCTTTTAATGACTAAAATAAATCTACACTAATTAATTGAAAAATGATAGAAAATAGAACCGAATTGGAGACCCGCAATTAAACGTAAACCACCCGATTTATTTAGCTAAATCAACTAATCAAAGTCGGTCTAGCTAAATAAACCCGTAAGCTCCGCGCCTCATGAGTAGACCGGTACAAAAGTAAAAATCAAAGAAATATAAACTGTTAACAAAAACAGTGATAACAAATTCAAATTGCAAATCTTATTCGTAACTTGGCCCAACATGGAATTTCTACACAACAAACAAAGAGCCCAGAAGCAATTTAATCCAACAAAGGTTCAAATGAGACTAAATGGCCTAGTTGTAAGTTATGTTAAATTTCAACAATCAAACGCATTCTGATGGAAAAGAAAAAAATGTCAAGAGAGAAATTAGCTTAATTATCTAAGCACGAATCAATTAAGTTCTCATAAATAAGCTAGCATAAGAAAAATAAGTCATGATAACACTACAATGAACAATTAAAAGCATCGAGCAAATAAAAGCGTAAACCGACAAAATAAGCATTAATCATTTTCAAAATAAACGAGACAATTATCTTAAAAGTTCTACTTAAGCAAACGAGACTAAGAAAATTACAAGATAAGCATTAGAATTCATAACGAATACAAAATATCCAAACGTAGTAAGCATATAAGCTCATAAAATTTGATCTAACACTTTAAAGTGTACACTAATACCAAATAAGTGAATAGAAACGTATATTTTAGAAAATAAGAATTCCTATTTTAACAAAAAACGAAAATTATGCATAGCAATAAAGTAAATATGAGCTTATTTTGACTTTTTATTTCGAAAACCCTTTTAAATAACTAATTGATTGAATCGTAATAGCTTAGATGAGCTTATAGGGTTTATCATTAGCTTTTGAGAACTTGTGATACTAATAAGCCTATGAAATAAGCACCGAAATGTAGCTTAATGACTAAGCTACAAAAATACGAGATTCGAGCAAACATAAAAAAAAAATAAGCAAACCAAGATCTTTAATAAGCTTCGAACATATTTTATTACATCATATTAATAAGCTTGAGACAAGAGATAAGTACAATAAGCATTAAAACTAAAATAAGCAATTACAAAAAAAATAAGCTAAAAATATCTAAACTAAACTAAAAAAATAAAAGAAAAAAAACTCTCCAAAATGAAGGTAGCGAGTTGATATATATAGCCACAAGAAGGGTAAAACTGAAAATTTGTACCAATGATTGCAGCCAATCATTGGCCGTCATTCTCTTTCACACGGATCAAGGCTAGCAAGTTGAATGGATGAACGCCACGTGGATGCACAACTGCGTACCTTGTACGCATTGATTGTAGTCGGTTGGATCATTTTTTTTCTTGTATGATATGAATTTGCAATGTGAAATGTTATAAACCCCTTCGCCACATGTCAATACCTTACTTGTCCTATCTTTAGTAGGTGGGATACTCAGTGACTTCCGCATTTTATTATATTTATAGAGCAAATGTTTCTGACGTCACCTGAATATTATTCATGGTTTTATTTTGGACTTGGTAATAGGCTTAAGTTGGGCTTAGGCTGATCCGGTCCATAAAATGGGTTACGAGCCGGCCCAATAAAATCTGAAGGCACCGTTGGACTTGTTTTATCGTGCTCTTTTTATTCTCGTGTTTGGTTTTGTCCGGTTTTGTCTTCATCTTTGTCTATTTATTTACTATCCGTACCTGCACATACACAAACACAAAAACAACATATATTTGCAATTTTAATTATGTTTTTGGTCTTTTGGGGTCATTTTTCAAGGTAAAATATATGTATAATTATGCGTATACCGCATCCTGTTTTCTGCATAGTCAGGACCTTACCATTTTATTCAGCAAATACATGTCCTAATATCATTCTATTGAGATTCTTGTAATCAGGCTCGGTAATCGACACAATGCACTCATTAACTCTTCTTGCAACTATCTCTGTGATAAACTTGTGTTCATGACCTAATTCCCAGTATTTCTTGATAAATTAAATGATCGTTGAGTTCGAATAAATCTCTTCCTTTGGTTTTCCAGGCTCTTTTTGTTTCTTTATGTAGAAGATCTTCGCATGAGGATTCTTCTAATGTTCAACACCATATCGAGCATAAGGATAAATTTCATAAACGCTATTTACCATATGTAAGTTTGTTCTTCAATATCATCATCTTTGAAGATAATTGCAGGAAACTTGTGAAGTGACAATACTATCTTCTCGGGCCCTGAACTTCCTTTCTTTAGATACAAAAGATCTTGATTTACTAGAGATAATGTTGAAGCTTCAGGATCTCTTTGACAACTTTGAACTAGAGGTGTGGTCTTTTGTAGATGTGGAGAGACAAGAATTTTCTTTCTACTTTCCCAAACAATGTCACTTTTCAAGAAATTCTTCATCTGATCAATATGGTATTGATGCTCATCTCCTGAAGTACATCTTTGTCTCAACATCTCATCAGCCATTTCTTTAAACTTTTCTTCATCAATAGTCAGGATACTTCTTCATAATATCTTGTGACACTGCTTCGTCGGTATTTCCATCATCATTGAACGCATAAGAATCAGTCTAACATCATTAATCATCTACGTGCTCTTGCTTATCCTGAAGTTGGATGGGACCTGTTCCTTTCATTGGACTTGTCCAGACGATGACTCTCCAGACACATATGCTTCATACTCAGATGTCTTCTACCGCTTTGCATGATTATCCCCCTCTGGATGAGCATCATCATAAGGATCTTCCTGATCTCTAAGGCGAACGGCAGAAGGTCTACATGTAGTTTGTGGTACCTGAAGACTTTCAAACTTCATCTAAAGTGCTATCCATATTGCTATGTCTTGTTGTTACAATTGAGGATTATCTTTCATAGAGAGATATAGTTGATATTGTTGTTCTGGAACAGAGAGTGTTTGTGATTGAGCTGGATGAACATAAAGAATATGTCCAGACATATAACTTCTTACTAACGCATCAACTTGAGCAGGGATCTAATTATCAATATCTTTCTGAATTTGTGAGGAAATTTCAGCTTGTATATTCCCGCGCTCTTGTAAAATAGCTTTAGCAATCATACGTTCCATCTCTTCTTTAGTCTTTTGTCTCTCCAGAATCAACCCTTTCGCAACATACACTGGAACTTGATCTCGAACCTGATCAGGAACTTGCTTTTCTTGCTCCTTAGTATGCGTATCTACCATAGTGGGTAATGATTTGACAATTACTTCTTAAAGATGATCAACAAGCGTATCGAATGACTTCCTTGACAAAAATCTCTCTTTGAGATGTCCAAACAAATATGTATAACATCCCTGTAACTCCTGAAAGAAATTCTTGTATCATTTGAACCGAGCAGGTTTGGCTTTGAATAATGATAGAAGTCGATTTGTTTTAGACAATTTGGTGTTGGGTGATCTTGATGATGATGTTGTTTGAGTATCAGTTACCGTCAATTCCTAGAGTTTCTTAGTATCCGAAGATACGAGATTAGTATGAGTCCTAGGAGATCTAATTGGTGTGGGGAATTGTGTATTCCTAGACTCCTCTACAATCTTCCCTTTCTCCCTTCGCTTTAATTCATACACTTCATCAGTTATTTCATCCTCCTCTTCATTAACATTGACAGGTATGACAACATTAGTAATTTCCACCTCTTCATCATTAGTGATCTCCACCTCCGGACTTTCCTTATCACTCCTGGGCTCTAACCTAGTGCCGGGAATATTTGGTTCATCATTCCTAGGGTGTAAACTATCATCAATAACATTCTCTGATCCTTCCACCATCTTTTCAATCTCTTCAGACGCCAAGTGCTTGTTGACCAGTTCCACATTTTCTCTGGCTTCTTGCTCTTCTCGACTTTTGTGCTCAGCAAGACTTACTTGTAATGTGTCTTGTAAGATCATCTCATCTGCTTTATCAACAGTTGGCACTGGAGCTGGTGGAGTTAGACGTGTAGATTTCCTTTCAGGAAGACGAAAACGAATCACAGTAGACCGTTTTGGAGCACTTGACTCTGCTGCATCCATTTTAGGGTTAGGTGACCTAGGGGCGCTAGGTGTCCTATGCGTTCCTTGGGTAGACTCAGTCGGTTGTGACTGAGTCAGAGGAACATCTAACCCAAACACCTCCGCATACATCCTATAATGCTCCGTGTGCTTCATCTCTTCAGTGATCATCCAATCTGGAATTTGCATGCCAACTTTATCTTTATGTCTCCCTGAATTAAAGATATTTTTCTGTATTTCATGATTTCAAGTTGTGGATACATGGTCACGAAGACATCTTGAAATTTCAAGGAAAAAGGTCATGTAACGAATAATGAGATATTTGTAACTTGGTTAAGGAATCAAAGTTGTTGGTTGTGAAGTAGAATAGTCAAAGGTCCTTCCCACAGTAATCCGCATAATACACGTGATTGTTATTGACAAAGTAATAATCATTTTGACATTATCTGCAACGCGGTTGATCCTTCCAGTGACACGTTGTAAGCGTTGGAAATTATCTTGATATCGTTTGCCATGGTTGCAGAAGACCAGTTGGTTTAAAGCTGGATGATTGTCTTTAGCTGTTGAAAGCAATTATTGTTTATAGAATGCAACCATGTTAGAAAATGATGGTGGTGGCACGAATGAATTAGGATTGTTTTCATTTGCTTGTGGTAGAGAAAAGATTGTTCTGAAGTCATCCAATGTAAGAGAAAGTTCTTTCTTGTCCAGCATAAACTTGAGTCTATACTTTGAATCGTCTTCCTTCAAAGTATGCCAAAACTGGGCCATATAAATACATGGTATGGAGGAAGAAGCTGCAATGCTGAATCATAATGAATGATTCTTGATGATGTTCATCAGAATTTTGCTTTCCGATGGGCATTGCACATGTTCAAGATAAACTTTCTTGTTAGCATCCATAATTCGAACACACTTTTGATTTGCTTTTTCGCGTATGGATTTAGCTTTCTTTCTGTTGTTACGATTATCCCACAGAAATTCATTGTGACATGATACTCTTTCAAGAATGTTAAAGATTTCTCTTTTGATGTTAATCAAGACTCTTTTACTAAGAAATTAAAGAGAAATTATTCAACTTCTTAAAATTGTTTTGTGAAAGAGTATCATTTTGACACAATAACAGATTTTGAGAACTTTTTCCAAAAATCTTTTGACAAAACTTTTCTTTATAATGATAACATAGAATCATATAATCACAAACCCACAATTGAATGTACACTAAGTCACTCATCTCCCTCATTTGTTCATTGGAAAAACGGTCCAAAACGGACTTACTTAGTTCACTTAAACCAATTAAGATTTGGATTGTCAGATTTAAGTTATAAAATAACTTTTCACTTTACTATTTTCATGATTCCTAAAACAATTGTAAGACAAATATATCAATTAAATAATTGAATGGACACTAAGTCACTCACTCCTTATTCTGTTCATTGCAGAAAACAGCCAAAACTGGAATGACTTAGTCCACTTAAACAATTACGAATAGATATATATGACCCACAACTTAGAATTCATAAAAACTTGATTTCTTTCTCAAAATTATTTGATGTTTTCACCACACATGAGAAACTGATCTTTTTGTTTCACGAACATTCAAGAATTAATCATCATAAGCATTAATCATCAAAATTATTTCTTTGTTAAAACTTCATGTTTCTACAAACGCATTTTTACTGAATTTTAACTTTTTTACACCACCGAGTTTGACTTTTTGACCCTTCTGATTTTGACTATTTGACTATTCTGGGTTTCACAAACTTATAAACAATAATCTTGTTCCTTATTGAAAAAACCAACTCGATTCGTTTTATGTTTATTATCATTTTCAGACTCAAACAGTTAGAACACCAAATCAAGCTCGATAATAATCAAACTCGATCAACACATATACTTCCGATTTACAATTTCAGTGACTAGTTTAACATTCTAGCTATTTATCACTTATTTTTACATAAACATAGTTTATTATCATCCTTGATTTCAATCTTGTTGCATAACCTCGATAAAACACAAACTCGTTAATCCTAAATATTACCGAGTTTAAACTCGATAATGCAAACTCCTTTTTTTTTTTATTTTTTTTTTTTTTTAATTTAATTTTTCTTATTCTTTTTTTTTTTTTTTTTTTTTTTTTACTTTTTTTTTTTTTTTTTTGTTTTTTTTTATTTTTTCTTTTTTTTTGTTTTTTTTTTTTAATGTATTATTGAACCCAAATCATATCCACTTTCGTTTGGTATGGAATGTTGTTGTAATCGTTGTACATGAACTCGGGAAAGGACTTCGTTGATTTTCTACTCAAACTCGATAAGATGACTTGGTAAAAGAAAAGTTAAAATGAAAAACATTTCATCCTTTTATAGCAACCAAAAATGATTCAGAAATTACACTTTCAGTCCCTTTAGATTTTGTTATGAATTATGTAAACAAGACTTAATTCTGTTTGTTATATAGTTAGTTCTGCCAGTACACTTGTTAGTACAAAAAAAAAAACCATAAACAATAAAAAATAAACAAACAAAAAAAAAAATAATAACAAAGGTAGAAGAGTTAACATAGTTAGTACTGGTAGTTCATTATAAGTTAGTACTGGTTATGTAATAGTTAAGTCTGCTTATGCAGAAGTTAGTTAGAATTAGAGATATGCATGAGATATCTTAGGAAAGGATATGCATGATCTCTATACGCGTTTTGTAAAGCCCATTAGGGTTTCCTTGGTGTATAAAAGGAACCCTAGTCATAGTTAGTTGACATAGATCAACATAGATCAATAGAGATCATCTTAGCAATCATAGTCTTTGTAATCTGTAACCTAGTCAGATTCAAGTTATAATACAAAGTTTTCTTGTGTTACTTAATACTGTTCTTCTTAGCATTATTGATTAGTTTTTGCATAATCAATAGTGTTAAATCAGTGTTTCATTATTGTTGCTTTAGATTTATCTAAAGTAGCAAACCCTTTGCAAGCTAAAGGTTCAAGATCTATTCAGTAAGGGATCCAACAAGTGGTATCAGAGCTTGTATGGAAACTTCTGTTAAGAAGATCAATTGTTTGAAAACAGAATCATACACTTAAACTAGTAAGATGGCAGAACAAGACACTCCTCCACCAACTATCACAGCAATGAAATTCCCTATCATCAAGAAGGGAGAATATGATATTTTGAGCATGAGAATACGTCAATATATCTGTCACACAGATCATAACTTATGGGACATAATTGTCAATGGAGTTCTCCAAGAAGAACCTGCACCAACAGGAGATCAATCTGGTCCTTCTGCTCCTCTTGTTCCTAATACTGCAAAACAACTGGCTGCCAAAAGGAATCAGGAAAGAGTTAAGAGCATCTTGCTTTTAGCAATACCTGATGAATATCTCCTTAAGTTTCATAATGATCCAGATGCTAAATCTCTCTAGGAGGCAATCAAATCAAGGTTTAGAGGAAATGAAGAATCCAAAAAGATGCAGAAGAATGTTCTAAAACATCATTTTGAAAATTTACTACTGCACCAAATGAAAGTCTGGATAAGGCTTATGATAGGTTCTAAAAACTCATAAGTCAATTGGAGGTTCATGCTGCTCCAGCATCAAAGGAAGATATCAATCAAAAGTTTCTAAGAAGTCTTCCTCCCTTATGGAGTCAAATTACTTTAATCATGAGAAATAAGCCAGACATAGACCAAACTGATATTGATGATCTCTATAACAACCTTAGGGTCTATGAAGATGAGATGAAAAGGTGTTCAAGTTCCACATCAAATTCTCAGAATTTGGCTTTTCTATCCTCTAAGAATACTAGCAGAACTAATAAAGTTAGTACTGCCAGTGGGGATTTTGGGTAAGTACTGAGGGAGGAACTAGTCAAGTTTGTGAGCTCTCGCCTCTACCATCGTGCTGATGAGTAATGTGCTTCCTTCTTTGCAAACAAACAAAAACCAGTCCTCAACTTGAAAATGAGAACTTGTAGCAGATTGATGAAGATGACTTAGAAGAATTGGATCTTAGATGGCAGGTGGCTATGTTAATTGTCAGGGTGAAGAAATTCATTCAAAAGATAGGAAGGAACTTAGATTTCAAAGGAAAACAATCTGTTAGCTTAGATAACTCAAAAGTTGAATGCTACAATTGTCATAAGAAAGGGCATTTTGCTAGGGAATGCAACTCGGGAAGGAATCAAGGGAAAAGGCCTTATGGTGATAATGGCAAGAGGAATGCATCAACAAATGAACCTTCATCACAAGCACTTGTTGCTCAGGATGGTCTAGGAGGCTATGACTAGAGCCATGATTTGATGAACCAGTTAATTATGCTTTAATGGCCATCTCCTCTTCAAGCTCATCAAGTTCTTCTGACAATGAGGTATAAAACTGTTCTAAACAATGTCTTGAATATTTTAAAACTCTTCAAAAGAACTATGATAGCGAAAGAGAAAAACATAGCAGAGCCAGACTAGAAATTCAGGGTTATAAGTTAGTTTTAGAATCTTTAGAATCTTGGAATTCTTGGACATGAAAAGATTGAATTGGCTTTTTTTTTTTAGGGGTGAAAAATATGCGTTTCAAAACTATGGTTAATGTAGTGAATTTAAAAATCAATAACCTAAACATGGAATTAGAGAAAGTTGTTAAGGAAAGAGATGAGTTGAATATTAAGATAGCAAAATGGGAAGAATCATCCAAAAGTCTTAATATTTTACTCAACAATCAAATGAGTGCCTATGATAAAAATGGTTTAGGATATGGCACATAATTTATAAAAGGAGTGAACAGTTGAAAATGATAGTGAGATCAGTATGAGTGTTTTTAAGGTCAGATCTAGTATGAAGAAATCCCATACCAGAAATGATAGGTTTACCAAAGCAGATGGGGTGATTAGTTGTTCCCCCTCCTATAACAGGGAATTCCTAACCCCAAGAGCTGACATCTTCATTTGCAGGTTAGATGAATTTGTCATTAGAAAGAAAATCCATTGAGTCAAAAAGCAACTGAGCTTAATGCTGGACACTAGAAATATAAATAGTGAGACTCTAGGTAATACAAATGAAGTAAATGTTGAAAAACCTAAGTCTGTCAATGAATCAGTTGTGTCTACACCAAACATTAACAAAGATAAATTCATCATTGAGGATTGGAACTCAAATGATGAGGATGATGTGTCTGAAGTTAGTCCTGTTAAGACTAAGGAAACTCAAACAGTTAAAACTAAGTTGGATAAATTGGTCAAACTTCTAAGAAAGCAGGAATTAGATTTAAGAAATAAAAGCTTTGCTTTGTCTGTAAGAGCATGACATTTGATCTAAAGATGTGATTTTTATGGACAAAAAGAGTCCAGAACTTAAGCTGAAAGTTGTGGCCAATATGGGTTAAAGGGGGGTCAAATAGTATGGTGATAAGCCTAAAAGGGTTATTCATCAAAAAATTTCAAATAAATTGAACTACCCTCAAGCAAGAAGGACTGTTGTCCCATCAGGATTACTAACCAGAACATGTTTGGTTAATCCTGTTAGGCCAAATGAGAAAAGAGCAGTACAAACTATTAATACTGCTAGGCCTGTTAGTACTGCTAGGCCTGTTAGTACTGCTAGGTCTGTTAGTACTGCTTGGCCTTTAGTATGCTTAGACATTTACCCAAAAAAGAAGCACAAAAGTCGTGTGTTTAGACCAATTTTACCCAAGAATGGATAATGTAAGACCAAGAGCCTTATATTCACCAATCAAGAGGTCTTACTACACAAAACCAGCTTTTAGACCCAAAAACTTAAAACAAGATGTTAAAACTTCCGGGGTTAAAAATATGACTACTACTGGGACAAGAGCAGTAGTTAATACTGGTAAGGGTAATGATCTTAAGAAGTCAAGGTGGGTGTGGAGGCCTAAAGGAAATTACATGGATCATGAGTCCAAAGAAAAAGGATATTTCATACTCAAGAAGTTTGAGTATGTTGACCCAAAAGGGATATCCAAGTCTGTGGTGACTTGGGTCCCTAAAAGATACTGATTTCTCTAACTTTTTGTGCAGGGCAATCCAGATATCTATTTACAGTATCATGCAGTAGTGGATAGTAGTTGTTCTAGCCATATGACTGGCAACAAAGCTTATCTTTCAGACTATGAAGATTACAATAGAGTCTTTGTGGCTTTTGGAAGTGATCCCAAAGGAGGTAAAATAATGGGTAAAGGTAAAATCAAAACTGCTAATTTAGACTTTGATAATGTTTATTTTGTAGATGAACTTAAGTTTAACCTTTTCTCTATCTTATAAATGTGTGACAAGAAAAATAGTATCCTCTTTACTGACACTGAATGCCTTATCCTGTCTCCTAGCTTTAAGCTTCTTAATGAAAGTCAAGTTATACTTAGTGCTCTTAGAAAGGATGATGTGTACAGCTTGGATTTAAAGAACATTGTTTCTTTTGGAGGTATAACTTGTTTATATGCAAATGAAACATCTGATCAGTCTAAATTATGGCACTGGAGATTAGGTCATGTGAATTTCAAAAATATAAACAAACTTGTTAAGGGACACCTAGTTAGAGGTCTACCTTCCAAAGTTTTTAAGAATGACTACACTTGTGTTGCCTAAAAAAAGGGTAAGCAACATAAAGCCTCATGTAAGGCCAAGTTAGAAAGAACCATCAGAAAGCCCTTAGAATTACTTCATATGGATTTGTTTGGACCTGTCTTAGTAGAAACTATTAATAAGAAGAAGTACTGTTTGGTTGTGACTGATGATTTTAGCAGATTTAGTTGGGTATTTTTCTTAGCTACTAAGGATGAAACCACTAAAATCCTTTGTAAATTTATCATTGGTTTAGAAAACCAATTGAACCACAAAGTCAAAATCATTAGATGTGATCATGGGATAGAGTTTAAGAACCATGCTATGAATGAATTCTATGCTAAGAAAAGGGATAAAAAGAGAGTTTAGTGTGGCTAGAACTCCACAACAAAATGTTGTTGCAGAAAGGAAAAATATGACCCTTATTGAGGTAGTTAGAACTATGCTAGCAGAATCACTTTTACCTATTCCATTTTGGGCAAAGTCAGTAAACACTGCTTGCTATGTACTAAATAGGGTATTAGTAATAAAACCTCAAAATAAGACACCTTATGAACTATTATAGGGTAAACCACCTAGTATTAGTTTTATGAGACCTTTTGGGTGATCCTTGACCATTTTGAACACCTTAGATCCCTTAGGAAAATGTAATAGGAAATCAGATGAAGGCTATTTGCTTGGATACTCTACCACTAGTAAAGCCTTTAGAGTATACAACAAAAGGACCAAAAGGGTAGAAGAGAATCTGCACATTGATTTTCTTGAAGATCAACCAAATGTGACAGGAACTGGTCCTAATTGGATGTTTGATCTTGATTTTCTCACCAATTCAATGAACTATATTCCTATTAGTGTAGAAAATCAGGTTAATGTGGATGCAGGTACACAAGATTCTTATGTTACAGGTTCATCAGGAAAAGATAAAGGACCTACTCAGGAACACATACTGCTTCTACTACAACCTCATAGGATAAGGATTCCAGTAGAAGATGTTGCTCCAGCTGCACATGAAAAACCTTCTGAAAGTTCTCCTAAAGACAATGATGTACAAGTTACAGAAGATGTTGCTGATAAGGAAGGACAACATCAGCTGACAGAAGATGAACAAGTCTTGCATGATGAACTTGAGAAGATGATTGTTCAAGAAGTAGTTGCTAAAGCTCTAGATGATGCCACAAGACAAGCTTTTAAAGAAGAAAAGAGGGATATTGCATCTCAAAAGAGGGCAGCTCAGGCTACCAATACTAACAAACTTAGTACTGTTAGGTCATATGTTACTACTGCTACCACACCATATGTTAGTACTGCTAGTACTCCCACAGGTGCAAATGCTGGTGAATCATCTTTTGTCGATCTTAGAGGACAAATACCTATTGATGCATCTACTCTCCCTAATGTTGATCTACCCATTGATCCAAATATGCCTGACTTAGAAGATGTTTTAAATGCATTTCTAAATGATGGCATATTCAGTGGAGCTTATGATGATGATGATGTGGGTGCAGAGGCTGATTTCAACAATATGGATAACACCATTGATGTTAGTCCTATTCCCACACTCAGAGTTCACAAGGATCACCCTAAAGGTCAAATTCTAGGAGATCCTAAATTAGCAGTTCAAACAAGAGGAAAGATCCAAAGAGCTTCTTTAGTACAACAAGCTTTGGTAAGCTACATCTATAATCAGAACTAAACAAATCATAAAGACCATCAGAACTGTCTGTTCACATGTTTTCTCTCTCAAGAAGAACCCAAGAACATATCATAAGCCTTACAAGATGAAAGCTGGGTAGAAGCAATGCAATAGGAATTGCTACAGTTCAAATTACAGAAGGTTTAGGTACTTGTTGATTTGCCATATGGGAAAAAGGTAATTGGCACAAAGTGGGTCTTTAGGAATAAGAGAGATGAGAGAAGTATTGTTGTGAAAAACAAAGCAAGGCTTGTAGCACAAGGGTTTAGACACGAGGAAGGTATAGATTATGATGAGGTTTTTGCACCAGTTGCCAGGATAGAGGCAATTAGGTTATTTTTAGCCTTTGCATCATACATGGGATTTACTGTTTACCAAATGGATGATAAAAGTGCATTTCTCTATGGCACTATTGAAGAGGAGGTGTATGTCCATCAACCTCCAGGCTTTGTTGATCCTGCTCATCCAAACAAAGTCTATAAGGTGATTAAAGCTCTTTATGGTCTTCATCAAGCCCCTAGAGCTTGGTATGAGACACTTTCTTCTTTTCTGATGGAAAATGGTTTTAGGAGAGGTACCATAGACAAAACATTGTTTATCAAGAAGAAAAAGAGTGACATTATGTTAGTCCAAGTGTATGTGGATGACATTATTTTTGGTTCTACAAAGAAGTCTATGTGTACAGAGTTTGAAGATTGTATGCACAAAAGATTCCAAATGAGCTCCATGGGAGAACTCACTTTCTTTTTGGGACTTCAAGTGAAGCAACAACCTGATGGAATCTTTATTAGTCAAGACAAGTATGTAGCTGACATCTTAAAGAAGTTTGATTTTTGTTCCATCAGAACAGCTACTACTCCTATTGAGTCTAATAAACCACTGGTCAAGGATGAAGATGGTGTAGATGTAGATGTACATGTCTACAGGTCTATGATTGGCTCTCTAATGTATTTAACTGCATCAAGGCCAGACATCATGTTTGCTGTCTGTGCCTGTGCTAGATTTCAAGTCACTCCAAAAGCCTCACACTTAAATGCAGTAAAAAGGATTTTTAGGTACCTCAAACATCAACCCAAATTAGGTTTATGGTATCCTAGGGATTCACCTTTTGAACTTGAAGCTTACTCAGATAGTGAATCTGATGGAGGGGGGGGGGGGGGGGGAGGAAGCCAGTCTTGACAGAAAATCAACAACAAGTGGTTGTCAATTTCTTGGTAGAAGATTGATATCTTAGCAATGCAAGAAGCAGACTATTGTGGCAAATTCTAATATTGAGGCAGAATATGTTGCAGCTGCTAACTGTTGTGGGCAAGTATTATGGATACAGAATCAGATGATGGATTAATGGTTCAATATCATGAACAAGTCCAAAATTCCCATAATGATAATGAGAGCACTATAAAGTGTTATCAAGAATCTGCTTCTCCATTCAAAGACCAAGCAATATCAAAATTCGATTTCATTTTATAAGAGATTGCTATGAGAAAAGACTGATAGAAGTTATCAAGATTCACACTAATCATAATGTTGCAGACCTTCTCACCAAAGGATTTGATATCACAAGATTTAACTTTTTAGTGGTTAGCATTGGATTATTGAATCTGTAGCTTCAATTGAGGGGAGGCATGATGATTTGTTGTACAGTTTGTATGAAATATTTTAAGAGAGGGTTTTTGACCATAGTGATAAATTTCATGGAGTTGTTTGGGTTTTAGAGAGTTATTGGAAAGAGATTTAGATGGTGCTGAAGAACTCTTATTGCCAGACTTGCTCATTCTCTGGTTGACAAAAGTTAGTACCGATAGTGCAAAGTTAGTACCGCTGGGCAAAGATAGTACCGCTATAAAGCCGTTGGAGAAAATACCGCCAAGGGTCTAAAGTGTAAATTGTACCGGTTTCTTTGCTTTTGGGTTTGTCCAACCTATATAAACCCATCTCAATTGCATAATTTACTCACGTAATTTCTCTTAATCGCTCTCTTCTAACAAACTCTAAACTTTTAATCGCTGACAATCATCAATTCTACACATATGGCTGTTCTTCAATCTTGTGCTAAACACAACATGGTCGCTTACTTGGAAAAGACTGATGGGAATACCGATTTTCATGAGATTATAGACTTTCTTACATGAAGCTCCATTCACTATGCTCTTACTGTAAGTCCAGTAGATCACTACTACAATTTTTGAACAATTTTTTAGATGTCCTGCTAATCCAAAATAATCAACAATGTTGGGGTACATTACACCAAAAGTAGCTGGCAACCTGTGAATATCTCAGAGCATCACTAAGAAGTGATCTTCTTTGTTGAATGAAATGCTGATGGGATAGATTCTATGCATAAACAGGCATATTTGATGCTATTCATCTAATGGTATGAGGGGGACTTTAACTGTTTTAAATAACTTTTAACAAAGCTTGTTTTCACCCCAGTTAGATTTCTTTTTCCAAACTATGAATCACAGCATTAGTTCTAAAAGTACTTCTGGGATCAAATTCCACTAATATAGCAACAACATTGATTTTTGCTCAGCACAAATCAGAAATATAATTTTTTCAAATTATTTTTGATGGTATGATGAGACACTTGGATGCAAAGAAAAAGTTTGTTATGTATCTAAGATTTATTTTAGTCTTTTTGGATAAACAGCTAAAGAATGTGTTTGTGCCTTTAGACCACTTCCCTATTAATGCTTTGACTAGTAAAGTTTTCTCTTTAGGTTAAAAAGCAAAAACATTTTTCAGGGACTGGTTCATAACCTTTTTTTTTTGGAATCAATGTATGTTCAACTACGAAGGATGAAGGGCGAAACCTCAGAAAGAACAATTCTGACCTAACCCATACCCTTTCCTCCTCACCCAAGTGCAGACCAACATGAGACACCGCCTGACCCATCTCCCAGACCTTCACCTACTATTCCTATTCCTGATTCCATTTCAAAGGGTTCTGGTGGGAATCATGGAGGTCAGTCATCTAGTGATAGATCCCTATCAGGAAATGAGGATGGCCTGACACTCCAAATTATATATGATCTTTGTGTGTCTTTATGTAAATAGGTCACAGATCAAGCCAAATAAATTAAACACTTGAAGGCACAGATCAAGAAGCTTAAGAAGAAAGCCAAACCTGTTATTACACATCACAAAGCTTGGATGACGAGTGTATCCATGAAGCAAAGATTGACAAGAAAGAAATCATTGAAGAAAAAGTGGATGCAAAAGGAGTCTGTATCCAAATAGGGGAGGAAACCTGCCAAATCTGAACCTACAGTGCATAAAGATCCAGCTTTTGATGATCTTGATGATGTGGATGAGGATCGGTGGGATGCCGTAGCTTTAAGAGATAAGGGATGAGGCAATCGAAAGGCTTTTTTATGGAGGAGGCCCCCTCCTAAGTAGTAAAAGGAAGTGCAGATCTTTCTGCAACACTCTTCCGGCTTGATTACCCCCTAAGGAGGAGATATAGAACAGATTAGTTGGCAGTAGGAGTGAGTCTAACCCTGCAAGCGGCTCTCGCTATATCCCTTAGGATGAGGAGAGAACCGACGTCAAGTGCAGGAATTGTTGTCGAAGGGGCGGGAGAGTCTCCGTCCGTGTTCAACGCCTGCTTGACTAGCTCAAAAGGAGGTAGCTGGAGTGTGTGTAAGTATTTATAAGGAGACAGATGCATACATGCAAAGGGAGTTATACTGAAGATCAAGTTAGTACCCGTCAAGCCAAAATAAGGTATTGACAAGAGCAAAAGTTAGTACTGACAACCAGAAGTTAGTACCTGTGATAAGCCAAAATAAGAAATAGAAGTTAGTACCGACAAGCTTGATGAAGGTACTGCTGAGCTAAAAGATCGAACTTTAAATGAAAGTACTGCTCCTACAACTGTTTTTAGAGATGATGAGACCATTGCTGAGTTTTTGATATCTATGAGCCAAACTAAGGCTAAACAAAAAGGTGTTGAGATCAAAGATGCTGAAGATTCAGATAGACCAAGGGCTACATCAACAAGATCAGTATTTACATTGAAGCCTCTTCTAAAATAAACTACCTAAAGGCAAAAGGCAAAAAAGTACTTTGAGAAGAAGCTAGTCAATGCAGATCAGAAGGAGTTGATGAAGCTGAAAGAAAGTTTGATCAGCTTGCTAAGGATGAAGAAATAGCCAGAAAGGTGCAAGAGGATTGGGAAGCAGAAGAGGAGATGAAAAAGTTAGTTGAGAAAGAAGCTACAAAGGCTGCTCTTATACAAGATTTTGATGATATTCAGGCAGAATTAAAGCTGATAGACTTCTAGCTCCATGGCTTCAAGATGGGGGGGAGGGGAAGAAGAGAAAACGAATTAACAGTTGAAAGAGAGCCAAATTCTTTATGAAATATTTTTGCTAAAAGGAGGTTCCTTGCTCAACAAAGAGCTGTTGCAATCAGAAGCAGACCACCAACAAGAACTCAGCTAAGAAACCAAATGATGACCTATCTGAAGCATGTAGGAGGAAAGAAGCATGTTGATTTGAAGAACAAGAACTTTGAAGAAATACAAGTTCTGTATAAAAAGGTTAAAAGGTCTGATAAAGACTTTATTGCTATTGGTTCTGCTGAGGATGAGAGACAGATTAAGGAGATGAATGAAGAATCTAAAGACCCTAAAAAGAAGAGGGTTGTCAATGAAACTCCAAGGGAAGAAGACACAACAAAGGTACCTGCTGAACAAGAAGTGACATAGCCGGCTACAGATAAAAGAAAAAATGGTCATGTGATGATGATTGCTAGGAAAAGACTAAGACCACAGCCAGATGATGATAGTGATGATGAACACAGAAAATTTCTAAGGATTGTTACATTTGATAGTACCTTAGATAGTGAGATTATGGAGACAAAATCTTTTGTTTCTAAGTTGCACAAGGTTTCATCATCAAATGGGGATTACCTTGTTGTCTACAGAGTTAATGGGCACTTTAGGGCATTCAACTATCTAATGGAGGTACTACATATTTTTGATAGGCATTATTTGTTTCATTTATATGATTTGGTGATGAAACAGTACTCAGAAATCACACCAGAAGGTATTGAGTTGATTCTTTGGGGAGACTTGAAGATTATGATGGAATCCTCAACAAAAGAAAATGATCAAGG
Source organism: Tanacetum coccineum (assembly GCA_026074375.1). NCBI lineage: Eukaryota > Viridiplantae > Streptophyta > Magnoliopsida > Asterales > Asteraceae > Tanacetum > Tanacetum coccineum. Next base: position 14,741 of record BQNB010046368.1, on the reverse strand, counting down.
TGATTTCTAGAATAATCAACAAGAATGAGAGATTTTTAGATGGAGACTGTATGAAGCTTGTGGAGTTTGCAAACTAGAGCTTAAGGATGGGACAGTCATCTGCATGCTAGTTGAAAGAAGGTACCCTCTCTCTAAGGAATTGTTGCAAAGAATGCTTGATTTGGGATTGGAGGTTGAAGAGGAAAGTACTGCTACACTACATTTGGTAAGATTCATTAAGCAAAAACTTAATAAAGAGTAATGTTGTGAATGGAAGTGAGAAGGGTTTGGGTGTTGGCTAACCACCATACAACAAATGGTCTTCAATTTACCATGTCTAACAAACATCAAGAATTGACTAGTCCAGAAGCAAACGACTTCTGGTAAAGACTTCTTAAATTTGTTTATGGTTGACAATTTACCAAAAATTGTATGGTTCTCAACTCATCTTGCTTCATAGTGAAGAGTTGGCTAGTCCAGGATCAAACAGTTCCTGGTAAAGACTAACCAAATCTGTTAATAGCTGATAGTTTGTTAAAAACTATATGGTTATTAGTGCACCATGTTATGGCAATGAAGCATTGACTAGTCCAAAAGCAAACGGCTTTTGGTAAAGACAAATCAAATCCGTTGATAGTTGATAGTTTACTCAAAACTATAAGGTTATCAATTCACCTTATTGTTTACAATGAAAAATTGGTTATCCTAGAGTAAACAGCTACTGGTAAAGGAATATCAAATCCGTTAATGGTTGGTAGTTTGCCAAAAACTACAAAGCCAACTTAGTTAGATGTTGCTATGTTGCTGAGAAGATATGTTGCCGATAAAAATGGATAGCTAAAGATGTCAAAATTATCAAAGATCATATCAAGATTTGACAGAGTGTTTGGATACATCCTCCTGGTCTACAAGATGTTTACACTAAAGAAACAGGAAGTTAAACAAGTTCAACAATCATGTTTAGAGGAGGATTGTTGGGAATTATGCATTCCTAACTTAGTACAATTAGGTATATTAGTTAGTACCGCTATTTGTAATTTGTACTGACAGTATAAAATGTTAGTACTGATTAGATAGTTAGTACCGTTAGTATAAAATAGTTAGTACCATTTATGAGATATGCATGAGATATCTTAGGAAAGGATATGCATGATCTTTATATGCGTTTTGTAAAGCCCATTAGGGTTTCCTTAGTCTATAAAAGGAACCCTAGGCATAGTTAGTAGATATAGTTCTACACAGATCAATAGAGATCGATTAGCAATCATAGTCTTTGTAATCTGTAACCTAGGCAGATTCAAGTGATAATATAAAGTTCTTTTGTGATTCTTAATATTGTTCTTCTTAGCATTATTGATTAGTTTCCGCATAATCAATAGTGTTCAAATCAGTGTTTCATTATTGTTGCTTTAGAATTATCTAAGGGAACAAACCCTTTACAAGCTAAAGGTTAAGATCTATTCAGTAAACGATCCAACAGTCTTCCTCACCCTTGGCTTCCCTATACCCTTATATGTTTTTATTTTTCAAAATTTCTTTTTGCAAAATAACCACGATCCACACAGTCATGCTCACGCCTTGCTTCCCGACACCCGTATATGTATTTATTTTTTCAAAATTTCTTTTTGCAAAACTCTAATTCTCATAAAGCTTAAAAACACTAACTTAAAGAAAATGCACTTTTATTAAAAAACACCAAATAATCACAAGTAACTAAGCTCTCATAAATGAAGAATGCAAACCTTAAGCCTAAATTAAAACCTAAATTGTAAACTGATGTTGGAATTTTAAGACTACTTAAGCTCAACATGTGTTGGAATTTTAAGACTAATTAAGCTAAAAAGAAACTAATAAGCTGGAAAGCTTTGACTACTTATACCTAATAAGCAAATTTGACAAAGATTTAGCTAACTAAATGAGCTGAAAAACTTATATGAGCTTAACTGGATTATGACTTAAACTAGCAGTTTTGAATGACTACTAAGCATTTTTAAGCTCAAATTCAGATCAAATAAGCACTTGGAAATGGGAAATTATCAAAAACAGATTAACTACTATAACTAATCTTCACTACACGGCAAGAAATAAGCTAATAGAGAAACTAAATAAGCTGGAAAAAGCAGGCAAACTAGGAGGCTTAAGCCAAGTCTATAGTTTTTGGATTTTTTCTTAGTTTTTCTAAAAGGCAAAATGACTAACTTGCAAACCTAAAATAAGCTAGTAAATGATTACTAAATGTAAAAATAAGCTAAAACATATTAAGTATGCTATCTAATGAGCTTATGCTTGAATTTTCAGAACCTAAAACTTCCTAACTCTAACCAAAATTTGCTGATGAAAATTGGACTTCTAACTTTGAAATAAGACTTAGAGGAATAACAGATTTGGACTAAAATTCAAATGGCAATTGCATACTTATATTTAACTCATTAAACTAAATATAAGGACCTAAAACAAGTATGAAAACATACTAAATAGTTCTTAATCTAAATCTTAATCAAATAAGCTGATTATTAAAGTAATATACCATAGATTCAAAGAGATTTTAGATCAAACCTTAATACTTAGTTTTAGACTTTAAAAACTTGTATAAGCGGACATATAAACTTGATTAAGGCCTATCAAATTGTCTTAAAAGGTAAAAGACACTCAAGCAGTATTAACTTATGTTAATACTGCTTGTGCTAAACACCCCTTAAGAAGCTTGAAATCCATAATAAGCTTAAGGCAGATTGATATAAGCTATGTAAAGCTAAAACAGATTAAGATCCAAGCTTATTAGGAAATTTTAAGCAATTTTCAAACATAATTAAGCACTTATTAATAAGCTAGAAAAATAAGCAGTTTTAAAGCTAGAATAGGCATATTGGTAAGAAAACTTAAACAAGAGATATTTAAGCTAAAAATTATAACCAACAAGCAATTATGAAACACAATAAGTAATAATAAGCACGATTAAAGCAGGTTTAAGCAGAAATAAGCAGAACATAAGCAATAGTTTTAATAAGCTAAAAAGTAAATTGGAGATTATACCTTGATCCCAAGCTCAAAACAGGGATCTGAATTGCTCAATAGAGCTTATCAACAAGCTCTAGCTTGTTTGCGCAAGCTAGTGAGGTCTATAAGCCCTTCCCAAACTGGCTTATCATCCACATTATAAGCCGAGGTACTTTAGGGGGTGGAATAAGGTAAAATGCAAACTCAGTTAAGCTTTAAGGGCTTAACTGAGTTCTAGCTAGCTTATGAAGTTAAAAGAGCTTTGATCAGCTTCTTAAATCAACCCCTTTATATATATAATAATATATAATAAAATATATATAATAAGGATAATCTAAAAATAATCAATGAAACCGAGAGTAGTATGATATGATATTCCCGGGTCGTTTATCCCCAACGAGGAGCGAATTGGAAAGTCGAAAGTTGGTTTGAATTACGATGCTTGAATGGAAAAAGATTTGGATTTTGTTTTTCTAATTGGAATGCAAAAACAATTAAGGAAAACCTAAAAACGAAAGCTAGAATGAGTAAATCCTAAAACGTGGACGGGAGAGTAAAAACGTGAGTTAAATCAAAACTAAATTATCCAAAAATTTAACCCTAAATGATATATAACTTTTTGAAAAAGCTAACAATAAGCAACTTTTAAAAAAAGGAAAAATTTTTGTAACTTGCAAATAAGATTAAAGCTTAGTATGTGATTTCTAAACTCATATAAAACCATACTGAATTAAGGTGAAAACAAAATTAGAACTTTAAAACTTAACTTTTATTAATAAGAAACGAGGTTACAAAGCTTTTTGATACAAATGATTGACAAATAAACTAAAAATTACAATAAGCTGCTGAAAATAAAAATAAGCTAAAAAACTAGACGTCCTTGTGTGTGTGAGGAGCTCTCCTTTTATAGTGCTTAGGGGAAGGATCCAGAACCCTAAGACGCTCCTCTCTCTTCAATCTCGTCCATCCAATCATGATTATTCTTCACACAATCATTGGTAGCCCTTGGATCATGTGCCACGCATCATTGGCCAATGATTGGCATTGGGATTGCCAACCTGGCATGCCAAAACGTCATGGCATGCGTCATGAGCTTCTAGAAGAGTTAGGAGGACGTATAATTGGTTGATTTTCTTACCCTGCTTGTGAATTGTGAAAAAGAGAGGGAAAGGTAGGGATGATGAACAGTAATTATGATTTTGGGGGTGTTGACCCGTTCTTTTACACTTTTGACTTAGGCTTATGAAAGGGGGTTGGGCCAGGTTAAAGGTTTTAGGTTAACGGGAGGGCTTATTAAGAAAAAGAGTTAACGGGGTTAAATTAAGGACTTAAGGTGTAATTGTTTTGGACTAACGATGTAAGTATTCAGGGATTAACGGTGCAATTATTTTTGGGGGTTTTTTAGGTTAAAGGTTTAATGGGATTGGATTTGAGATAAATTTGCCTTCGCCTTCAATTTCTTGTACTCTTTCTATTCCCGTTCCCGGTTTTGTCCGTTTTGCTTTGTTTTTGTCCTTTTGTGCAATATCCGTTACCTGCAAGACACAATTCACAATACAAATGAATACAATGCATTTTTTTGTATTTATTGGTCATTATTGGTCTTTTTAGCTCGTTTATTTAGGTAAAAGGTATGTGTATTTAAGCACATACCAAAATCCCCCATACTAAGCTATTGTCGTGTCATCACGCAATGTTATAAACATACACTTAGAAAACCAAAAATTTCAACCCCTTTAGACTAATCACCTTGAAAAGTAGCAAAGTGCTCATCTAAAGAGATTAAGAAATCACTAGTTTTGAAAAGCTCCCCGTTTAATCATTTTTATGCATTAACTATTATTATTCATACATATCATAACTACACGGAATAAGAACACTAAAAGGATAAATTCATCGTCCTTGATTTATCACCTGCCCCAAACCAAGCTTAAAAACGAAATCATTGTTAAATACAAGTTAAGATGCTAACACTACTCATAAATGTTAATTGTGAATGCATAGCTACTTTCCGCTCCCTTATTTCCTAAATCCTCTAAGGGTTTTATTATTTTATTTGTGACAAATAAATTAATGTCTTATTCATATAAAGTAAACCCGGTTTAGACCATAATTAGTTTAAAATCCTTTCCTAAAGAGATGATATGGTGAGAATAAGGTCCACATTAAGGTTCTAATTTCGCACGATTTAGGGGTTATCCTTTTTATTTCATCCGAAAAACAAACTCCACTACGATGTTCAGAGACGGAAGCTTCTATTTAGATAACCCTGGAGTTGAATTTTGGCTTTTTTATTAAACAATTATTATAGCAAAATTATTAACCCCCCTCGGTCCTTTAAACAGCCGCCACATCGGTATACGAGCCGACCATGGTCCAGGAGTCTTATTTTGACCTCGGTGATCCTCGACCTTTTAGAAGGCTGCAACATCGGTTGTGAGCCGGCAAGATGCAAAAAACTTTTATCAGTCTCGGATTATTATTCCTTACTATGGGCTTTCCTTTTGAAGGACTGCCACATCGGTTGTGAGCCAGGCAAGAGCCAAGTAAAACTTTTATCAGCCCACAGTTTTTATTTCTTATTACCTCCACCCTTTAAACGACTACACATCGGTTGTGAGCCGGGCAAAGAGGTTAGTGGTTCTTTATTTCGGCTACGGTTATTACATAATTATTATTATTGCCAAATTTCAAGTCTTGTGGTCTCTCTTTTTAACTTACCTAGACAAACCCGGTAGCGAGCGCCCAAGAAATTGAGTAGCCTATTTCCCCACAACACTGAAAAAACCTCAATGTGTACCTTACTTTCACCAGAAGGAATCTCTATGAAGGAATCTAAACTAAGAATCTCAAAAACCAAAGCAACTTTATTTATTAATAATTATATAATGTTTATTAAGCTGATGGGAGCAAAAAGCCACAATTAACTTTTATGAGCCTTAAAGAGATCCAACTACTCTAGTTTTAGCATCTAACTTATATTAAAAACTCCTATCATTTTGTTCTTCGCAATTTAAAATCTTTAAAAAAAGATCCTGCGGAATGCTTAGTTAATAAATAGCTTTGCATACTTAAAGTCTATCATGGGAAATTGTAACTCGTGGCTTTTTCAAGCAGAATTCGCGTTTATTTTAAAGCTTCTTGTATAAAAGACTAGCAAAATCTTAAATTTATATAACGTTAAGGGGCAAGCTAGAGCGCAACATGCTCGATCAAGTCAAAATTTATTCCTTAAAAAGACAAAACATCGTGTCAAAACACTTATTCTATTTTTGAAAAAAAAATTATTTTTGGCATATTTTTTGCTATTTTTGGTGGGAAAACAGGGTTACGTGAAGACAAGGAAAATACAAGTAAGATCAATCGAAAGAATTCCCCCATACTAGAAACTACACATTGTCCTCAATTGTGAGACTGACAACCCCATACTAATTTCAAGGATAATCCAAATATTAAGGGGTCTCTACGCAATCTCTAAGCGAACTGAGTATTATAGTTTTGTGTTGTTAATAGTTAAATGGTTAATGACTTAGGCGTCTGTGACCTTGTTGATAGGATTGAGATCGGATTCCCAAGAATAAGCATGCTAATTATTAAAGAGAAAGTGAACGATGGACAAAACCACGAGCACGAGAGTCTTTAAAATCCGAGCAATCCTGGACACAAAACACAAAACAAGAAACACGAGAAAGAAAGAGGCGAGCCTCCTCACATCACACTTATTCTTAATTATTATACTAATATACTATTACTAAGGATAAGCATGGGTTGCCACCCGCGAAGCGCTTGTTTTTGTTAACCGAGTCACGAGCCTAACTCGACCCCGAATTTAGTAGTACATGGAGAAAGTTTGGAGATCCGGGACAACCATTGGTGGTATGTCCCCTCCAAAATAATGCTTAAGGCTATGACCATTCACCTTGAAATTTGGTCCATCGTTTTGGATAACTCGATGGTTCCATAAGGGAAACTTAAGCAACGGTGAACGGTCTGGTCCAACAGGTTTTGAGCTTTCCCGAGAAAATCTTTAATCGAGAATTGAAGAGAAGAACTCGATCACGAACATTGAAAATGCGGTTCTTAATCTTGGAGTCATGAAACTTCTTTGTTTTCTCTTTATAGATTAAAGAGTTCTCGTAGGCTTGATCTCGGAGTTCATTTAATTCATTCATTTGAACTTTCCGGTGATCACCCGCGGTCTTTAGGTCAAAATTACAATGTTTTAAGGCCCAATAGGCCTTGTGTTCAAGTTCGATAGAAAGATGACAAGCCTTTCGGTACACTAGCTTATAAGGAGTGCACCCGATGGCTATTTTGAAAGTGGTACGGAAGGCCCATAAAGCAACATCTAACTTATCGGACCATGAAGCACGATTCTCACCTTCGGTCCTTTCTAAGATACGTTTCAAACCAAGATTGATACCTCTTACTTGTTTATCCACTCGTTTGTGGTGATACGCGGTAGAAGCCAGTGAGTAACTCCATACTTTAAGCATGGCCTTGTGAATTGGTCGTTGCAAAACATGAGTATCCGTGATCACTAATTATAGCACGAGGAGTTACAAACGGGCAAACAAGAGATTCAAAAATTTTTACAACAACTCGGGCATCATTAGTGGGGAGAGCTTTCGCTTCAACCCATTTAGAAAAGTAGTCAACGGCCACGAGAATGTACTTGTTCCCTCGAGAAGACGGGAACGGTCCATGGTGCGTAAAGTTTTATACACGTAAAATGATATAAGTATAGAAAATTACCAAACTACCCTTGAGGACAAAAGTAGTAAGAAATTGTCACACTTAGATATAATAATACGTTTTTTTACGGAAAGTGCTTACGGGTCGTTTCCTCGAAGATTTATGAAAATGAGACCACGTTTGTTATTTGGACTATGATTTGAATTGGTTCGAAGATGATTTGTTTTCTAAAATCCTAAAAGTGAGCAAATTAAAGGACAATTAAACCTAACTTTAATAACGGGAAATTAAACTTTAACTAAAAACATAAAATGGGAACCCTAAATGGTGATTAAAAACCCTAAATTTCCAAAATTAAACCTAAAATGAATTTTTCTCTTTTAATAGACTCTAATTGACTAAAAAGTAAGTTTAAAGAAAACTAGAACAAAAACGGAGTTGAATTGAGTTTAAAAACACGAAAAACGTGAACGAAAACAAATCTCGTTCTTTAAAAAAATGAAATTTTGCAAATTAAACCCTACGAAATCAAAAGTAATTTTCCTAGAAACTATATGATAAAAGAAAATTTTCTAAAAAAGAATTATATTTTTTTGATTTTTTTTTTCTTATTTTTTTATGAAATTTTTAAAGTTTTTTTTAATAACAATAAATGTTTTAATAAAATACTAAACTAAATATAAAAATTCTGAAAAAATTATAGAAAGTAGCTTGAACTAAGAGGAATCTAGGAAAAATAAGTTGGGAAACACAGCTTATCGAATAAGCTATGTAATAAGCTAAAACAACTTATTAACCAAAAAGGATTCAAACGTATATAAAAGATAAATGATGTAAAGAACTAACGGATGAGCTAATGTGCATGATGGTTGTGTTGTGTGGGGGATAAAATGCTTGGGAAGGTGGTCAGAGGTCCGGGTTCAGAGCCTTTGCTCACCGAGGCTTCCCACTTTCCATAAGTGTTTTAATTTTTTTCCATTTTTTATAACTTTTTATAACTCTTAAAAATAAGCAACTTTTGTAAAAACAACTATTTTTATAAACTACAAATAAACTCAGAAATAAGCTAAATAAGACAAAAAAGCTTAAACTCTACTAAACTAATAAAAAGCTAACTGTTTGCATTTTTAAGGAGAATCCGCATTTACCAAATAGAGAATAAGTAAATAGATAATAAGCTATTCTAAATAAGCAACAAAGAACAAAAACAAGCAACCTAATAAGCCTAGAATGAGCTTAAGAACTCAGCAGTACTAACTTAGAAGTTAGTACTGCCAGTTAAGCACTTAAGTCTGCTTAGCTAATAAAAAGCAAATAAGCTCAAATAAATAAACGACAAAACCCAAATAAGCTAAATTGGACCTATACTAACCTAATAAGCTAAACTAAACCTAAGTAAGCCATAACAATAAGCAGATAAGCTAAAATAAAGGAATAAGCACTTATGTGTAAACTGTTAACCAAACAGCCCCTTAAGGTACTTTTGAGCTTATTTTTTAATAAGCTAAAGAATCCTTATGGACTTTTAGCTTATTGCCTTAAGAAGTACACCTAAAAGACTACTTAAAACAACTTTTTAAAACCATTTTGAAATTCAAGACCTTAATGAATAGTCTTGTTGAAAACAACTTATATACTAAGAACACTAGTTACTTTTGGTTTTGAAAATGAAAAATGCTGAATTTAAAGGCTAAAAACTGATAACTAAATAAGCTACTTTTTGAAAACTAAGTTAAGACAGATTAACCACTACCCTAGATCTACTTGTATGCCAAATATCTAAATCTAATTCCTACAATTACCTTCTGAGAATTGATCATGAAAACAGCTACTTGTCTTCTTAAAATTGTTGGTGCAGTTTGCACTTGAGTGAACAAAACCTTAAAACATTTAATGAAGACTTAAAGCACTACTTCTAACACTCATGAAACACACAACTAAGATTAAATAGAATCATTTCAATTACTAGAATTACTTAGACTAGGTTATGGCAATATGCAAAAACGAGGCATAACAGACTTTAGACTTCTTATTAATCTCCTTCTGTAAACTCACTTAAACTTAACTAGCTTATAAATCTAGCATAAACCGACTTAGATGAAAGATTAAAACCAAAATCCTAAGACCAAATGGCCACTAGCAGTACTAACTTGTAGTTAGTACTGTTATGCCAAACACCCCTTTAAAAACACTCAATTCCATTTAAGCTTATGAAAATGAAATCTACTTAATAAAACTTGATTACCAAATAACAAACAACTATTAACAGAACTTATGAGCTTATACCAACAATCAAATAAGCCAAAATCATTAAGCTACTAGTTGTACTAATTTTTTTTGGATTTTTATTGATTTTTAAGATAAAATATGAAAAACTATTATCTAAACTACTAAACTTAAAAATAGATGATCAAACATATTTAATAAGCACAGTAAGACAGATTTAAGCACTAATAAGCAAGTAATAAGCTAAAAATAATCAAATGCAATTATTAAGCTAAGAGACTTGAAATTTAAAGAAGACTTACAAAAACCTTAGCTAAACAAAGGCTTAAAAGCTCAAGGAGCTTCTTCAAGCTCTAGCTTATCACTAGGATAAGCTAGTAAAGTCCTATGATCCATTGCTAGCTCATCATCCAAAAACCTTAATCCCATTTAGCAAAGGTAATAGACTGATTTTAATTGTTCAAGTATATTAGATGACTAATTTGAACTCAATCTGAGCTTAGCGACTCTCAGATTGAGAGGCCGTACAGATGAGCTTATTAGAAGCTTATGAAACATTAACAGCTTATTAAACAGAATTTGAATAAAAGTGAGCTTTAGAAAAGTAAGAGCTTATTAAGGAAACTTAAATTGTATTAATAAAATAGCTGATTACAATACTGAAAAGGAAATTACATTTAGCTAACATTAAGGTAAAAACATTTTGAAAGGAAAAACTAAAATTTAATTAGCTGAAAAAAATGAAAAACTAGCTAGCTCCTATGTGTGTGATGAGGCCTGCTTTTATAGAGCTGAGATGAAGCTTCTAGGCCTTGAGTCTGTTACACGTTCCTTGTAATCTCGTACCTTGATTCTTTGCCCATCATTGGATCCATCCTTATGACCGTTGGATTGATTGAGTGAGCACACGGATTGCCAACATGGCATTCCGTGTGTCAGACCTTTTGTGCTTCTTTTGGCTAGGATTTAGCGTAAAAAACCTTGTCCTTGTGTGTTTCTTTCATATCCGCGTGTCCCTTCTTGAGGTGTCCTAGCCAATGAGAGCCTCTTATGATGTCTAACTCTGCCAGCTTGTACCTTGGTACTCGAATTACTAAGCCACGCTATCAATTGCCATTTACCCTTTGATTTGAGTTGGGTTAAACGCGAAGACGACGATGAACAGTAAAAACGTCTTCCCGCGCCTTTTTATTCTTTTTATAACTGATTTTAACTGAATGGATTTGGGCCCGGGTAAAAAGGATTGGGATATGGTGTTGGGTTTACAGGTTTTGGATTATATGGTAGATAACGGACCGTTATCTTTTATTAATAAAAAGATAACTGTGGTTTTAGGGTTTAAGGTTTTTGCATTCTAGGATTAACTTCAAGGGTTGTTTTTGGTTATTTTGGAATTTTGTCTTTTATAAGTATTGGACCAGGTTGACCAAGAAGCTGAATTTATTGACCATTGAATAGCAATTTTCTGGGCCTTATTTGCACTTTTTGTTCCGTGTCCGTGTTTGTCCGGTTTTTGACCGTTTTCTTGTGTTATTTGTAATATCCGTACCTACACAATCACAAAGACAAAAACAAGCAATATTTAAGCATTTTATGCACAATTTTATCTTTTTAGGGACATTTTTGATATAGAAAGGATATGTGATTTCTCACATATCAGTCCTATAAAGTCGATGCCCCGTACGTCAAAGATCTCGCATACTTGAATTGCATTTTGAGGCATTTCGTATTTTTGCGATATTTTTCCTTGACGTTGAGATGAGTCACATGACTTCACCATGTCGTAGGCATCGCGGTAAATCATCGGCCAATAGAAACCAGAATAAAAGACTTTCTTAGCGGTGTAGTTCGCACCATGATGTCCCCCAGTGGGTCCATTATGGGAAGCTGTGAGGATATTAATGGCTTCTTGGCCGTGAACACATCGCCTAATCACTTAATCTGCACAAATCTTAAACAAGTAGGGGTCGTCCCAAAAGTAATGCTTAATGTCCTTAAAGAAATTCTTCTTTTGTTGGGACGACATCCCTTTCACTACAAAATTTCCCGTATGGTAATTTACAATGTCGGCAAACCATGGGGTATTAGAATCACCATGAAAAGATATCAATCCAAGAGTTTTGAGAGGAAATGTTTCGGTAATTTCCTTTTTCTTGAGATCACCTTGATGAGGGTTCTCTAATCTAGACAAATGGTTGGCCGCGAGATTCTCCGCTCGTTTTTTATCATGAATAATGACATCAAATTCTTAGAGTAGAAGAATCTACCAGAGTAATCTCGGCTTAGCATCTTCCTTAGCAAGAAGATACTTGAGAGTCGAGTGGTCCGTATACACTATGGTCATCGATAAGACTTAGTAAGGCCGAAATTTCTCAAAAGCGCACACCACGGCTAATAATTCTTTTTCTGTTTTTGTGTAATGTGCTTGAGCATCCGTCATGGTGTTACTTTCATAGTATATAGGCTGAAAATGTTTGGTCTTACGTTGCCCCAAGACTGCACCTACCGCATAATCACTAATGTCACATATAATTTCAAATGGTAGGTCCCAATCGGGGGCAACTAAAATCGGGGCTTCGGTTAACTTTTTCTTAAGTATATTAAATGCTTTAATACATTCTTTTTGAGAAAACGAATGGAGTTTCTTTTTCAAGAAGATGGGTCATAGGCCGGGCGATTTTATAAATTCTTAAATAAATCGACGATAAAACCCGACATGACCTAAAAAACTTCGAACGCCTTTGACGAAAGTCGGATGAGGGAGTTTAGCTATAACATCAACTTTAGCTCTATCGACCTTAATCCTGGACTTTGAAATTTTATGGCCAAGGACAATGCCCTCTTTAACTATGAAATGACACTTCTCCCAATTTAGAACTAAGTTGGTTTCTTCGCACCGTTTAAGCATTTTATCTAAATGGCAGAGGCAAGACGAGAATTAAAAACAAATCTTTCTCCTTCCTTTTCTCCTCCCATAACCGGCCACAAACACCCCTTCTAGAACCTTGGGGAGTTTCGGCCAAACAAGCCACTCCTTGAGATTCAGGTTTTGTCCGGTTTAGTCCCTCGGTTCTATATTTAGAATGTACATTAAATTAATTGTTAGGAATTATTGTAAACAGACTTAAGTCTGGTAGTTATAGAGTTAAGTCTGGTAGACATAGTTAAGTCTGCCAGTACTAAGTTAAGTCTGGCAGTACTATAGTTAGTACTGGCCTTGTCTAGTTAAGTATGTTTATGTAACATAATAGTTATAATAGTTATCTTAGAGATATCTTAAGAAAGGATATGCATTATCCTTTTACGCGTTTGTAAAGCCTATTAGGGTATCCTTGGTGTGTAAAAGGAACCCTACGGCATAGTGTTTGAGATATAGAACCCTAATAGAAATCAATAGAAAATAGCAAAGTTTTACATTGTGTTCTTCTTAGTACTTGTGTTAAGATTCCGCATTAGCACATAGTATTCATAGTCATTGTCTCTCTTATAGTTGATTTGGATTTATTCAAGTTAGCTATTGGCTTACAAAAGGCTAAACAGATCCAAGACTTTGGACCAACAAGTGGTATCAGAGCCTTTAGAGGGACTCTGAGTAAGAAGAATCACAAGACCCACAAACAATCACTTTCAGATCTAGAAAAATGTCTCAACCTGCAAATGATGATTACTCTCAACATCTTAGTGATGATGAAGCATCATACCATGAAGATGCATCAGACAATGGTACTGCAACCAATAAACCAAAACAACAACAACAACAACTCATTCCTACAACAACCACTATCTCAAATATCAAACTCCCAATTCTGAAGAAGGAGGAGTATGATATATGGGCCATGGAGATGGAGCATTACCTTGAATATATTAACAATGATGTTTGGAAGGTAATTCAGAATGGAAATTCTAAGAAGAGAATCTCAACTGGAAAAGATGGTGTTATTAGAGTACTTCCACCAGTATCTGCTGCATAAATTCATGCGGTTGAAAATGAAAGAAAGGCAAGAACTATCTTACTTATGGCCATTCCCAAGGAACATCTGAGAAGATTTCATGGAATGGACAATGCAAAAGAAATTTGGGAAGCCATAAGGACTAGGTTTGGTAGTAATGCAAATTCAAAGAAGATGCAAAAAGCTGTTTTAAAACAACAGTTTGAAGCATTTACTATATCAAGTTCAGAAGGGTTAGAAAAGGGATATGACAGATTCCAACAACTACTCTCACAAGTTCATGGTGCTGAAGTATCCACTGAGGATGCAAATCACAAGTTTCTCAGATCTTTGCCCCTAGCATGGTCAAATCTGGCAATGACTATGAGAACCAAACCAAATGTTGACACTTTATCCATTGATGACTTGTATAATAACCTTAGGGTTAAGTCTGGTCATACTGGTGCCTACAGTACTTATACTCTTTCTACTTCTTCAAACAATATTCCAAAAAGAGAAGTTCCTGCTGGTTTTGCTGATGAAGTTATTTATTCACTCTTTGCCAAACAATCAGAAGATTTGGACTTGCTTCATAAAGACCTAGAATAGATTGATGATATGGACATTGAAGAGATGGACATAAACTTGCAGATAGCAATGATTGCTATTCAAATGAAGACGTTCTACAAGAAGACTGGAAGGAGAGTCCGAATTGATGGAAACAAACCTGTTGGTTTTATACAAAAAGAAGCTTGAATGTTTCAAATGTCACAACACTGGTCATTTTGCTAGGGAATGCACATCCAAGGGGACTGATTCGTAGAATCTAACACACGTAAAAAATATAATATATAATACGATAGAAAATTACCAATTTACCCTTGAGGACAAAGGTAAAAAGGAAATTCTTCAAAA
>BQNB010046367.1:0-36480 GCA_026074375.1 Tanacetum coccineum | reverse complement strand
AGATAAAAATGCTCATCAAGACCCGAACGTGGTTACAGGTACGTTTCTTCTAAATCAGCATTTAGCCAAAGTATTGTTTGACTCTAGAGCTGATAAAAGCTTTATATCCACATCTCTTGCCTCTATGCTAAATATTCCGTCTATTACAATAGATACCTTTTATGATATCAAAATGGCTGAAGGAAACTTAGTAAGCAAAAACACCGTTATCAAAAGCTGCACTTTAACTTTGTTAAATCAACCTTTCGAAATCGATCCCATGCCAATTAAACTCGGTAGTTTCGACGTTGTCATCGGTATGGACTGGTTGTCCAAGTATCATACCAAAATTCTTTGTGACGAGAAAGTCGTTCACATTCCTATCAACGGTGGAACTCTAATCATTCAAGGTGATCAAAGTAAAACTCGACTAAATCTCATATCCTGTATAAAAACCAAAAGGTATATATCCCAAGGTTGTTGATATTTGCTTAATTGTATACTAAATTACCCGGGATTTTGCCTAATAAAAGCCATTAAAATGCCAAAAGAATAGAAAATGTGTGCTTTTGTGTCCAATTGTGCAGGAAAGGATTAAAAAGACAAAAAGAAGCAAAAACGATCAAAAACCGACAAGGAACGAAAGAGACAATAGCAAAGAAGGAGAGAGATATAAAGCCGGATCAGCCCGACACAGCAAGAAATGAAGTCAAAGGTCAACACATAAAAGTCAAGGACCAAAGTTGACAAGTCTTCAAAGTTTCCAAGGGCTTATGTGAAGTTATAAAGTTCAAGGACTAAATGTGCAAAAGAGAAAAGTGAATTATTAAAGAAGAGAAAGAACAAAGCAAAGCCAAGGACTGAAATTGTCATTTTTCAAACTACTTTATAACTACAACTTGGGCGGAGAAAAGACAAGGACCAAAAGTGCACATCTTCCAAACATTCAAACAGAAACCGCGTGTTCTTAACCTCCTAACAACCTGTAACAGATTTTCCCGCGTTTTCTACACACAAACCCAACTTAAATTTTACCCTAAAGTACATGCTGTTTTCAGGGTTCTCATGAATGTGTGTGTAAACCATATTTAGATAATTTATAATAGTTTTTATTGATGATATTCTTATTCTACTCTCGTAACAAAGAAGAACACGCAAATCATCTAAGAATAATCTTGGAATTACTCCGAAAAGAGAAATTGTATGCCAAGTTCTCTAAATGTGATTTCTGGATTCGTATCGTGCAATTTCTTGGACATCTCATTGATAGTCAAGGACTTCATGTTGACCCTGCCAAGATTGAAGCTGTTAAGAACTGGACATCTCCTACTACCACTACAGAAGTGCGTCAATTCTTAGACTCGCGGCTATTACCGAAGATTTATCGAAGGTTTTTCAAAAATTGCAAAGCCTTTGACTAATAGTAACCTAGAAAAACAAGAATTATATATGGGGCGAGAAACAAGAATTGGCATTTCCAATCCTTAAAAACAAAAAACTCTGTGAAGCACCAAATCATAGTATTACCTAGAAGGAAACGATGACTTTGGCAAAACGAAAACGTCATTGCTTTGCATCTGACAACTCAAAACCTCACGAAAGAAAACTATACGCTCATTGATCGTGAATTTGGAGCGTGGTATTCGCTCTTAAATCTGGAGACACTATCTATACGGTACAAAAGTGTATAGTTTTTCACTGATCACAAATCGCCTTAAAACATCTGTAGTCAAAAAGAATTGAATATGAGGCAACGCCGATGGTTAGAATTACTAGCAGATTATGATTGTGAGATTTGCTATCATCCTAGAAAGGCAAATGTTGTGGCAGATGCCTTAAGCTAGAAGAAACAAATCAAACCACTCCGAGTTAGCGTATTGATCATAACCATTCATCCAAAATTACATCACAAATTCTCAAAGCTCAAAATAAAGCCCTCATAGAAGAAAATGTCAAGAACGAAAACCTACGAGGAATGGACAAATCATTTGAAATACGTCCTGATGGAACTCGTTGTATCAAAAATCAAAGCTGGTTACCACTTTTTGGCGGTTTAAGAGACTTGATCATGCATGAGTCTCATAAATTGAAATATTCTATTCACCCGGGTTCTGATAAATGCTACCACGATCTAGGAAAAACACTTTGGTGGCCTATACATGAAGGAAAAACATCGAGGATTATGTGAAATGTTTAACATGTTCTAGAGTTAAAGCAGAATGTCAAAAGCCATCCGGCTTACTAGTACAACCAGAAATTCCTATGTGGAAATGGGAAAGAATAACAATGGATTTCATCACAAAGTTACCCAAAACCTCAAACGGACATGACACCATTTGGGTCATTGTCGATCGCCTTACCAAATCCGCACATTTCATACCCACTCGAGCGACTGATAGTATGGAAACTCTTACAAGGTTATACATCAAAGAAATAGTCTCTCGACATGGCATGCCAATATCTATCATCTCGGATCATGACAGTCATTTTACATCCAGTTCTGGGCAATCATTGCAACATGCTTTGGGTACTCAATTAGACATGAGTACAACATATCATCCTGAAACTGATGGACAAAGTGAAAGAACCATCCAAACACTCAAAGACATGCTTCGAGCTTGTGTTATAGATTTCGGGTAAGATGGGGATAAACAATTACATTTGTGGAAATTTTCCTACAATAACAGTTATCATGCCAGTATCAAGGCAGCACCATTCAAAGCACTTTATGGTCGAAAGTGCAGATCACCTGTTTGTTGGCCGAAGTTGGAGATGTTCAACTCACAGGACCAGAAATAATTCATGAAACCACTGAAAAGATCGTGCAAATTTGTCAACGCTTGCAAGCTGCAAGAGATCAGCAAAGAAGTTATGCCAATGTAAGGCGAAAGCCTTTAGAATTTCAAGTTGGCAATCGCGTTATGTTAAAATTATCACCTCGTAAAGGTATCTTTAGATTCGGAAAATAAGGAAAGCTTAATCCCCGATACATTGGACCATTCAAAATGCTTGAACGGATTGGCCCAGTGGCATACAAACTAGAGCTTCCTGAAGAGATTAGTAATGTCCACAATACTTTCCATATTTCTAATCTTAAGAAATGCTTATCCGATGAATCTCTCATCATTCCAATGAAAGAACTTCAACTCGATGACAAACTCAACTTTGTAGAAGAACAAGTGGAAATTATGGATCGTGAAATCAAGCAACTAAAATGAAGTTGCATTCCTATAGTCAAAGTGAGATGGAACTCTAAAAGAGTACTATAGTTTACATGGGAATGCGAAGATGAAATTCGTGCCAAATAACCTCGTCTATTTTCAAACATCACTTCATCATCCAATTAAATCTCGGGACGAGATTTCTGTAAGGATGGGGGACTATAACAACTCACAAATTTTCATCAATGTAAATATCCATCTACTAAGTTAGATGCAATGTACTATCTATCTATTATATATGAAACCTCTTATTCAGGGAAATTTTTCTCTTTTTTACAATTACTTACCTTACCAATATCTCAATATGCAACGCACTTTGCTAAATAAAGTTACGAGCCGCCCCCCCACGCAACCGTCACTATGGCAACTTCTTTCGTATATATGTCAAGCAAAACATCATAACATGTCATGTCAAATCTTAATAACATTTTTACAAGTACATTACTCCATATAATAGTTAACCATTTGCAAACGTTATATCTAGACATGCCTTTAAAAGTTATGTCTACTCTAAAACCCTAAATTCCAAGTAAACGTTAACATTAAAGCATATGTACAAGGATTATAACTTCTCAATTGAAATATAAACTCCCTCCAAGACAAGGTCAAGTCCATAAAGCACAATGTTACTCAAGTCATAAAGCATGAACATCTAAAATAGCATTTTACCCTGTTTTCCTAACGAATCTTGTACAAACTTATTAAGTAGAATGTACAAAACAAGCAATGCTCAACTTTTTAAAATATTTCCCTCACATTTCAATCTCTTAGGACTCATTTTTAAACTCAAACCCTAGATTCAACCAAGAAACCCTAAAACCGAGGTTTAGTTTCTAAACCATGAACCATTTCTTGTTTTTACATTATTACACTAAAAACATTAATCAAATTAAGTTATAAACACTTAGTTACAACATTACATTTCATAATCTTTCCTCATTACTCCATTGTACATGAAATTGGAACCAAAAACCCTAACCTGAGCAAGTGTGAACTCTATACTCATTTTCCCTCCTTTTTACCTATTTTGAAAACCAACCAAGCACCCACACACCTCCATGACTTACCTACTTCAGCCCCTAGCTTTTTCTAAAGCACCTAACTTCATTCCCCTTGGTCACCCAAGGAGCCTTGTAACCTCCTTCTTCTCTTATATGCCACGGCATCACAAGGACCAAACAACACCTCAAGGCTAGTTTCTAGCTTATGTTACTTACCATACTAGCTCTTCCTTGTCATATCTACTAGGTTAGACACTTATCACTCCCTTAGATGCTAAGAAAACTTGCTCACTAAGTGTTTCTAACCCTATATAAGTCGAAACATACACATACATTTAAACCATCCCCACAACTTCTCTCTTACCTACAAATGGAGTTCTAATACTTCCATAGAAGAAATAGAAGATTCATGAAGTCCATGACAGAAGTAAAGCAAAGTAAACCAAGAAAAGAGCCCTATAGTTGTTATTTAGGCATTACGAAGCTTTAAAAGTCCTGATTTCGACCGTTTCCAAGCTATAGCTCAAAACCAGGTTCATAAGCTCTTCTTCTGTTTTCATTACCCTTTTAATGTTCATATTGATCATGCTGTAAACTATTGCTTAAAAGCTTTGAAACTCAAAAATATGTGTTAGACCTTTTTGATCTCAAACCAAGCTCATGAAACCCTAATTTTATGTTTTTGCTTAATCTATAAGCTAAACTTGTAAACTATTATTATAATCTATCCTAATAAGCTTATCTAACATTATTAAGAAATTCCTTTATTAAGTCTTGAAAGAATTTAAACTTAAAACCCGCGCGTTTTCATTTTAAAACCCTAATTCGACCCGTTTTGATTTCTAGCTTAACGAATCATTATTTTGAACTTTTGTTATGTTAAACCTTCATATTTTAGCTTATATTAATAAGCTATAACCTGTAAATTACTTTTCATATTGAAAAATATCATTATTATGGATTTTGGACTAAAAACGATACATTTTTCATGCAAAAGGGTATATATCGTAACTTTCTGAAACTTATAACTAAAGGACTAAAAAATGTAATTTTATCAAAGTTTTTAAACTATAGGGTATATTAATCACTTTCCAAATACTAAGGTTTACTTTGTAATCTTTTTAACTAGAAGGGACCAATGTACAGTGAAAACTCCAAGGGTATATTTTGCCATTTTTCATTCTTAAGGGTCTAAAATGTAACATTTTGAAAAAGTGTAGAAATGTGTTCAAAACCTTATAAGACATAACTTTAATTAACGCTTGACGTGCTTATCATTTCCAGTTATTGAGCAAAACGCTTAAAACCGATTATGTTATAACTATTATAAAATTCATCATCGATGTGCTTTATAAAAATCCTGTCCCGAATATATATGTATCACGATATTAAGGGAGCTTCATATTAAGGGGTTTGTCTTGGTATTACGTTTAACTGAGTTACTGGTTTACGTTTAAAGTGCCCTAGCCCCACCTCATACGTTTATCTGTATGGGCCTCTGATTTATGATGTCACACCGAACGGTGATTCAAATACTCCATATTAATTATCAAAGATATACGTATACTTTATTAAAGTTTTGAAAAAATAACAATAACTAAGACTTGATATATTAACCCAGGTTGGTGTGACGAAGCCGTTACTTTCATTTATATACCTTTGCTTATCAATTCAAATTTCCCTATATGTTAAGGTGAGTTCATAGCCTCGCATTTCTATCTTTCAAAGTTTTATAACCCGCGAGGGGGAACATGCTATAACATGATTAGCAATTTATTTCTGTACATGCTGCTTCCTGATTTATTATTGCATAAGTAAACTATTTTGACTTTAAGTCCACCATATCATGAAACCGTTAATTACTTACGGGAGGAGCGCGAATGTTGTGAATAGGTCTATTTGGGCAGGATTCCCTTTGGTTGTACCCAGTGATATCGGTAAACCAATTGCACCTCATTAGAATATAAGTGCGGGTGTTTTGGCAAAGGCACCCGTTGAGGCTATAATATATCAAATATATCCTAAAGCTTTGGATTCATGAGCTAATGGCAATAATACTTGTTTTATAATAGGTGTATAACAACGTAACTCAATATCGAATTTGCATTCAAATTATTTAACTTAAACCTATGAATATCACTTAACCTTTGTGTTGACTTTTTAGCATGTTTTATCTCAGGTAATTAAGCAACTTATGGCACGGAGTGGCGAGGACTTGAAGATGGCAAAATTGTTATCATTCAAACTTTGTGTTTTAGATTTTGGGACCTCTCTTTTGTAAAAACTCTGATAAAATAATGAATGATAACTAAATTTTCAAAAATGACTCTTTTTTATTCGTTTTCTATGATTATGACTATTATACCTTGAAGTAATACCCCAAATTAGCTTCTGCTGCTATATTGTAAAAATGGGGGTGTTACATATAATACTGTATTTAGATTTTCTAAAATGCATGATGCTTACACTATAGAACAAGCACGTAATGTAGAACTTGAAGCTGCAATTTCTAACTTAAAACATAAGATTCAAAAAGATAATCATAGTGAAATGATAAAACATTTTTCCAAACTTGAGGTGGATCACCTAAATTTGCAATTGAATTATCAACATCTTATAGAACGTTTTAGAAACAACAAATCATAGACATCTTAGGATGCTCCTGCATTTGACTCATTTTTTGAAATCAACAAACTGAAAGAGCAGCTTCAAAAAAGGACAACACAATTAGAAAATTGAAAGTGCAAATCTCTCACATGAATGAGAGACGTAGTGAGGCAGATCGTATTCTTGATTTTAAGGCCTTAGATCCTCAAAACATAGAATTAACAAAAAATGTCACTACTCTTCAAGAACAAAATAAGCATCTTAAGGAAGAGAATGAAAAACTTTAGCAGCATTACAAGGAATTGTATGATTCTATTAAGATAACGCATGCTAAAACTATTGAAAAGACATCTTCTTTGTTAATTGAAAATGGGAAACTAAAGGCTCAGCTAAAAGGAAAAATGAAATGCATCACTATGAATACTGTAAAACCAAAAGTTCTTGCCCCTGGTATGTATGCAATCAATGTTGAACCAATCCCCCTCACAATAGGAACAGCAGGGAAGCTCATCTAGATTATCTCAAACATCTTAAGGAAAGTGTAGAAACACTTCGTGAGATAGTAAAAGAGGTTAGAATTGAAAAACCATTAGATAATGCGCTTGAATATGCCTGCTTTTACACTAAATGATCTCAGGAATTGTTAGAAAATGTGACTGGCACTTGTCTAAAAGAATTCAGTAAAAGAGATAAAAAGGTTGCTACTACCCCTTTAAATAGGAACAAGCAAGTTACTTTTAATTAAACATGCGGAACTTTAAATAATAACACACAAACACATGCTGAGCAAAAGAAAGTTCAAAAGACTAATGTACCTGTGATTCCTTCTACAGGAGTAAACAGTTCCACTGAAGCTAGCGGATCAAAGCCTAGGGGCAATACAAAGAACAATAGGATCTTGCCAGCTAAAAGTGACAACAAGAAGAAAGTAGAAGATCACCCTAGGAACAATAAATCTAATTTGAAATAAGAGAATCATGTTGATTCCTGTATTAGCTATAAGCATACTGTAATTAATTCGAATTCTAAATCTGTGTGCAAGACATGTAACAACTGCTTAATTTCTACTTATCATGATAAGTGTGTTGTAAAATATTTAAAGTCAATACATACCCGCATGTTAAAAATGTCTTGAGCAAAGTTAAGCAGGTTTGGAAAGCAACAAGAAAACTATTTGCTAATGTTGGTTATTAGTGGAAGCCTACTGGAAAAGAATCCACTTTAGGAGAATAATGCCCTTTAACTAAGTTTACTAAATCTAAAGTAGAGCCTTTACAGCAACCTAAACACGTTAGTACTGGTGAAATTATGATCACTGAGAGAATTAGTAACCCCTCTCAGAAACCATTAACTAGGTACAAACGTAGAAACACAAAGGAAAAAAAAGGAAAAGATAATTTCCAGGGAAATTTCTACTATAGTGAGACACAGACAATTGATGCTCTGTGTGAAATATACTTACTATTTCTGAGGAGTAAACAGTTGCACTGATGCTAGCGGATCACAGCCTAGGTGCAATACCAAGAAAAATAAGATCTTGCTGGCTAAGAGCATCAACAAGAAAAAAGTAGAAGAACACCCTAGGACCAATAAGCTAGTTTGAAAACCATGAATCGTGTTGATTCTCGTATTAGCTCTAAGCGTACTGTAATTAATTCGAATTCTCGCACTGTTTGCAACACATGTAACAAATGCTTTATTTCGGAAAATCATGATATGTGTGTGGTTAATTATTTGAATTCTTTGAATGCATCTCCCTCGGTTAAAAATGTTATGCGCAAAGTTAAGCAAGTTTGGATACCTAAGCAAGTTAAGCAAGTATGGAAAGCAATAGGAAAAGTGCTTACCAGTGTTGGTTACCAATGGAGGCCCACGGGAAGAACATTCACTTTAGGAGAACAGTACCCTTTAACTAGGCTCACTAAACCCAAAGTCGTGCCTGCTATGCAAACTGAAAACGTTAGTACTAGTAAATCTGTGATAACTAAGAAACTACGTCACACAGCTCAGAAACCACTAACTAGATACCAACGTAGTAACCAACAGTACCAGGCAGTTCTTGTTCGCCTTTTCACTTCACCTGAGAATCAGGCCATTGCTCATGCTAACCAACAGGAACCCAACCAAAATTGGGGATCCAACTTTCCAAACTCTCCATCTTCATCTGTTTTCAAATGCAGGTCATACAGATCGTTCTTTGGTATTTGGACTCAGGCTGCTCAAAACATATGACGGGGGATCGCTCACGGCTTAGGAATTTCATGAAAAAGTTCATCGAAACAGTTAGATTCGGGAATGACCACATTGGTGCTATCATGGGTTATGGAGATTACGTGATTGGTGACAGTGTGATCTCCAGGGTATACTATGTGGAAGGACTGGGACATAATCTATTTTCTATAGCATAATTCTGTGATTCGGATCTTGAAGTTGCATTCAGAAAACATTCATGTTATGTTAGAAATAAAGATGGTGTGGGTTTACTTAAAGGTTCTCGTGGCTCAAATCTTTATACTATCTCTGTTGAAGACATGATGAAGTCCTCCCCAATTTGCTTATTGTCTGAAGCCTCCAAGAACAAATCATGGTTATAGCATTGTCGGTTAAATCATTTAAACTTTGGTACCATCAATGATCTTGCAAGAAAAGATCTGGTAAGAGGCTTACCAAGGTTGAAGTTTGAGAAAGACCATCTTTGCTCTGCTTGTCAACTAGGAAAGAGCAAGAAGTATACCCACAAACCCAAATCTAAAAACACCATTATGGAAGTCTTACATACCCTTCATATGGATTTGTGTGGACCAATGAGAGTGTAGAGTATTAATGGGAAGAAATACATTTTGGTCATCATTGATGATTATTCAAGATTTACATGGGTTAATTTTTTGAGATCAAAAGATGAAACTCCATACTTTGTTATTAAATTTCTAAAGAAAGTACAAGTTGGTCTCAATAAAACTGTCAGATTCATCTGAACAGATAATGGCATAGAATTTGTTAATAAAGTTCTGACTGAATTCTATGAAAGTGTCAGCATCACTCACCAAAAATCTGTTCCGAGAACTCTTCAGCAGAACGACGTTGTCGAAAGACAGAATCGTACTCGTGTGGAAGCTGCTCGGACAGTGTTGATATTTTCTAAAGCTCCGATGTTTCTATGGGCAGAATCTGTTGCAACTGTAACACCCCCAAATTGGGTCGCAGCGGAATAAGGATATCCGGGGCGTGTCACTTCATAGATCAATAGCACAAGATATCAGAACAAGATACGAACATTATGAATTTCAGGTCATGCTATTTGGTTTAACTAACGTACTTGCTGTATTCAGGGATCTCATGAATCGTGTGTGTAAACCATATTTAGATAAATTTATAATAGTATTTATCGATGATATTTTATCTACTATGTAAACACAAGGAGAAACGCAAATCATCTAAGAATAATCTTGGAATTACTCCAAAAAGAGAAATTGTATGCCAAGTTCTCTAAATGTGATTTCTGGATTTGAATCGTGCAATTTCTTGGACATCTCATTGATAGTCAAGGACTTCATGTTGACCCTGCCAAGATTGAAGCTGTTAAGAACTGGACATCTCCTACTACACCTACAGAAGCTTGCGTAATTTCTTAGACTCGGCGGGGGCTTTTACGAAGATTTATCGAAGGTTTTTCAAAAATTGCAAAGCCTTTGACTAAATTAACCTAGAAAAACAAGAATTATATCTGGGGCGAAGAACAAGAATCGGCATTCCAACTCCTTAAACAAAAACTCTGTGAAGCACCAATCTTAGCATTACCAGAAGGAAACGATGACTTTGTGCAAAAAGAAAACGTCATTGCATATGCATCTCGACAACTCAAACTCACGAGAAATTTTATTAACCCGCCTCATGATCTGGGAATTGGAGCAGTGGTATTATTTCGCTCTTTAAAAATCTGGAGACACATCTATCGGTACAAAGTGTATAGTTTTCTCCTGATCACAAAAGCCTTAACACATTCTTCTTTTTTGTCTCAAAAAGAATTGAATTGAGGCAACGCCGATGGTTAGAATTTCTAGCAGATTATTGATTGTGGAGATTTGCATCATCCTGGAAAAGTCAAATGTATTGGTGGCAGATGCCTTAAGCTAGAAGAAACAAATCAAACCACTCCGAGTTAGCGTATTGATCATAACCATTCATCCAAAATTACCATCACAAATTCTCAAAGCTCAAAATAAAGCCCTCATAGAAGAAAATGTCAAGAACGAAAACCTACAAGGAATGGAAAAATCATTTGAAATACATCTTGATGGAACTCGTATCAAAAATCAAAGCTGGTTACCACTTTTTGGCGGTTTAAGAGACTTGATCATGCATGAGTCTCATAAATTGAAATATTCTATTCACCCGGGTTCTGATAAAATGTACCACGATCTAAAGAAACTATTGGATGGCCTTACATGACGGCACTAAAACCATCGGGATTATGTTGGCAATGTTTAACGTGTTTCTAGAGTTAAAGCAGAATGTCAAAAGCCATCCGGCTTACTAGTACAACCGGAAATTCGTATGTGGAAATGGGAAAGAATAACAAATGATTTCATCACAAAGTTTACTAAAACCTCAAACGGACATGACACTATTTAGGTCATTGTCGACCGCCTTACCAAATCCGCACATTTTATACCCACTCGAGCGACTGATAGTATGGAAACTTTTACAAGGTTATACATCAAAGAAATAGTCTCTCGACATGGCATGCCAATATCTATCATCTCGGATCATGACAGTCATTTTACATCCAGATTCTGGCAATCATTGCAAAATGCTTTGGGTACTCAATTAGACATGAGTACAACATATCATCCTGAAACCGATGGACAAAGTGAAAGAACCATCCAAACACTAGAAAGACATGTTGCGAGCTTGTGTTATAGATTTCGGGAAAGGATTGGGATAAACACTTACCATTTGATTAGAATTTTCCTACAATAACAGTTATCAGGCCAGTATCAAGGCAGCACCATTCAAAGCACTTTATGGTCGAAAGTGCAGATCACCTGTTTGTTGGGCCGAAGTTGGAGATGTTCAACTCACAGGACCAGAAATAATTCATGAAACCACTGAAAAGATCGTGCAAATTTGTCAACGCTTGCAAGCTGCAAGAGATCAGCAAAGAAGTTATGCCAATGTAAGGCGAAAGCCTTTAGAATTTCAAGTTGGCAATCGCGTTATGTTAAAATTATCACCTCGTAAAGGTATCTTTAGATTCGGAAAATAAGGAAAGCTTAATCCCCGATACATTGGACCATTCAAAATGCTTGAACGGATTGGCCCAGTGGCATACAAACTAGAGCTTCCTGAAGAGATTAGTAATGTCCACAATACTTTCCATATTTCTAATCTTAAGAAATGCTTATCCGATGAATCTCTCATCATTCCAATGAAAGAACTTCAACTCGATGACAAACTCAACTTTGTAGAAGAACAAGTGGAAATTATGGATCGTGAAATCAAGCAACTAAAATGAAGTCGCATTCCTATAGTCAAAGTGAGATGGAACTCTAAAAGAGGACCAGAGTTTACATGGGAATGCGAAGATGAAATTCGTGCCAAATAACCTCGTCTATTTTCAAACATCACTTCATCATCCAATTAATCTCGGGACGAGATTTCTGTAAGGATGGGGGACTATAACAACTCACAAATTTTCATCAACGTAAATATCCATCTACTAAGTTAGATGCAATGTTCTATCTATTCTATTATATTGTGAACAATATTATTTCAGGGAAATTTTTCTTTTATTACAGTACTTACTTACCAATATCTCATATGCAACGCATTTTGCATAAATAAGTTTACGAGCTCACGCAACCCTACCTATCGGGAATTCTATCTTCCATATGTCAAGCAAACTCATATAATTGTAAGTCAATATCTTAATATCATTTTTACAAAGTACATTACTCATATAATGTACCATTTGCAACGTTATATTAAGACATGCCTTAAACCGTTATCGTTTATACCTAAACCCTAATTCCATGTAAAGTTAACTCTTATAGACATTATGTACAAGTAATATAACATCTCAATTGAAATATAAACTCCCTCCAAGTCAAGGTACAAGTCCTTAAAAGCACAATGTACAAGTCATTAAGCATGACATCTAAAATAGCCATTTTACCCCTGTTTTCCTAACGAATCTTGTACAAACTATTAAGTACAATGTACAAACAAGCAATGCTCAACTTTTAAACAACATTTCCCTCCATTTCAATCACTTTAGACTCATTTTTAAACTCAAAACCCTAATTCAAACCAAGAAACCCTAAAACCGAGCTAGTTTCTAACCCGTGACCCATTTCTTTGTTTTTACCCATTATTAACCCTAACTATTAATCAAATTAAGTTATAAACACTTAATGTACAACATTACATTTCATAATCTTTCCCTCAATTACTCCATTGTACATGAAATTGAACCAAAAACCCTTTAACCTGAGCAAGTTGTGAAACTCTATACTCTTTTTCCCTCCTTTTTTCCTTTTGAAAACCAAAGCCAAGCACCCACTCACCTCATGACTTACCTACTCAGCCCCCTATGCTTCTTACAAGCACCTCACGTCATTCTTTGGTCACCTTAGTGAGGCTTGTCACCTCCTTTCTTTATCTTATATGCACGGGCGATCACAAGGACCAAACAACACCTCAAGGCTAGTTTCTAGCTTATGTTACTTACCATACTAGCTCTTCCTTGTCATATCTACTAGGTTAGACACTTATCACTCCCTTAGATGCTAAGAAAACTTGCTCACTAAGTGTTTCTAACCCTATATATTCGAAACAATTCACATACATTTTTAAACCATCCACACAACTTCTTCTTACTACAAATGGAGTTCTAATTCTTCATAGCAGAGAAATAGAAGATTCAATAGAAGTCCAATGACAGGAAGTAAAGCAAAGAAAAAGAAACCAAGAAAGAGCCCTTAAGTTGTTATTTTGGGATACGAAGCTAGAAGTCTGATTTCGACCCGTTTTCCAAGCTATAAGCTCAAACCAGGTTCCATAAGCTCACATTCTGTTTCAATACTCTTATAATGTTCATATGATCATGCTTAAACTATTGTTAAAAGCTTTAAACTCAAAAACATATGTGTTTTACCTTTTTGATCCAAACCGAGCTCATGAAACCCTAATTTTTTGTTTTGCTTAGATCTATAAGCTTTAAACCTTGTAAACTATTATTATAATATCCTATAAAGCTTATCTAACATTATTAATAAGGTACTTTATTAAGTCTTTGAAATAATTTAAACTTAAACTCGCGTGTTTTCATTTTTAAAACCTAATTCGGACCCGTTTTGATTTTAGCTTAACGATCATTTTTTGAACTTATTGTTATGTTAAACCTGCTATTTTAGCTTATTATTAATAAGCTATAACCTGTAAATTACTTTTCATATTGGAAAAATATATTTTTTGGATTTTGGACTAAAAACGATACATTTTTCATGCAAAAGGGTATATATCGTAACTTTCTGAAACCTATAACTAAAGGGACTAAAATGTCATTTTATCAAATATAACTATAGGGGTCTAATTATGCGTCACTTTTCCAAAACTACATGGTTTACTTTGTACATCTTTTAAACTAGAAGGACCAAATTGTAACAGTGAAAACTCCAAGGGTTTATATTTTGCCATTTTTCATTCTTAAGGTGTCTAAAAATGTTAACTTTTTGAAAAGTGTAGAAATTGTGTTCAAAAACCTTATATACATAACTTTAATTAACACTTGACGTGCTTATCATTTCCAGTTATTGAGCAAAACGCTTAAAACCGATTATGTTATAACTATTATAAAATTCATCATCGATGTGCTTTATAAAAATCCTGTCCCGAATCTATATCGTATCACAATATTAGGGAGCTTCATATTAAGAGGTTTCATCTTGGTATTACGTTCTGACTGAGTTATTGGGTTTACGATTTAAAGTGCCCTAGCTCCTTAAACGTTTACTGAATGGCCTCTGAATTATGATGACCCGAACGGTGATACAATACTCCATAATAATCAATCAAAGATATACATTTATACTTTATAAAGTTTTGAAACTTAACAATTCAAACTAAGACTTGATATATTACCCAGGTTGCTGTTGTGACGAAGCCGTTACATTCATTTCATATACCTTTGCTATCAATCAAATTTCCCTATACTGTTAAGGTGAGTTCATAGCCTCGCATTTCAATCTTTTAAATGTTTTATAAACCCGCGAGGGGGATACATGCTATAAACCATGAATGCAATTATTTTTTGTATGCTATCCTGATTTATTATTGCCTAAGTAACTATTTTGCCTTTAAGTCCCCAATATCATGAATCGTTAATTACTTTACGGAGTGAGCGCGAATGTTGTGAATAGATCTATTTGGGCAGGACTTCCGTTGTGTGAATTATCCCACTAGTGATATCGGTAACCAATTGCACATCATTAGAATATAACTGCGGGTGTTTTGGCAAAGGCACCCGTTGAGGCTATAACGTGTGATTATTATATATCCCAAGGCTTCGGATTCATGAGCTAATGGCAATAATATTGTTTTACAAATAACAGGTGTATAACAACATAACCCAATATCGAATTTGCATTCAAACTATTTAACTTAAACCTATGAATTTCACTCAACCCTTGTGTTGACTTTTTAGCATGTTTTATCTAAGGTAATTTAGCAACTTATGGCACGGAGTGACGAGGACTTGAAGATGACAAAATTGTTATCATTCAAACTTTGTGTTTTAGATTTTGGTACCTCTCTTTTGTAAAAACTCTTATGAAATAATGAATGATAACTAAATTTTCAAAAACGACTCTTTTTTATTCGTTTTCTATGATTATGACTATTATACCTTGAAGTAATACCCCAAATTAGCTTCCGCTGCTATATTGTAAAAATGGGGGTGTTACATATAATACTGTATTTAGATTTTCTAAAATGCATGATGCTTACACTATAGAACAAGCACGTAATGTAGAACTTGAAGCTGCAATTTCTAACTTAAAACATAAGATTCAAAAAGATAATCATAGTGAAATGATAAAACATTTTTCCAAACTTGAGGTGGATCACCTAAATTTGCAATTGAAGTATCAACATCTTATAGAACGTTTTAGAAACAACAAATCACAGACATCTCAGGATGCTCCTGAATTTGACTCATTTTTTGAAATCAACAAACTGAAAGAGCAGCTTCAAGGAAAGGACAACACAATTAGAAAATTGAAAGTGCAAATCTCTCACATGAATGAGAGACGTAGTGAGGCAGATCGTATTCTTGATTTTAAGGCCTTAGATCCTCAGAACATAGAATTAACAAAAAATGTCACTACTCTTCAAGAACAAAATAAGCATCTTAAGGAAGAGAATGAAAAACTTTAGCAGCATTACAAGGAATTGTATGATTCTATTAAGATAACGCATGCTAAAACTATTGAAAAGACATCTTCTTTGTTAATTGAAAATGGGAAACTAAAGGCTCAGCTAAAAGGAAAAATGAAATGCATCACTATGAATACTGTAAAACCAAAAGTTCTTGCCCCTGGTATGTATGCAATCAATGTTGAACCAATCCCCCTCACAATAGGAACAGCAGGGAAGCTCATCTATGGATTATCTCAAACATCTTAAGGAAAGTGTAGAAACACTTCGTGAGATAGTAAAAGAGGTTAGAATTGAAAAACCATTAGATAATGCGCTTGAATATGCCTGCTTTTACACTAAACGATCTCAGGAATTGTTAGAAAATGTGACTGTCACTTGTCTAAAAGAATTCAGTAAAAGAGATAAAAAGGTTGCTACTACCCCTTTAAATAGGAACAAGCAAGTTACTTTTAATGAAACATGCGGAACTTTAAATAATAACACACAAACACATGCTGAGCAACAAAAAGTTCAAAAGACTAATGTACCTGTGATTCCTTCTACAGGAGTAAACAGTTCCACTGAAGCTAGCGGATCAAAGCCTAGGGGCAATACAAAGAACAATAGGATCTTGCCAGCTAAAAGTGACAACAAGAAGAAAGTAGAAGATCACCCTAGGAACAATAAATCTAATTTGAAATAAGAGAATCATGTTGATTCCTGTATTAGCTATAAGCATACTGTAATTAATTCGAATTCTAAATCTGTGTGCAAGACATGTAACAACTGCTTAATTTCTACTTATCATGATAAGTGTGTTGTAAAATATTTAAAGTCAATACATACCCCCATGTTAAAAATGTCTTGAGCAAAGTTAAGCAGGTTTGGAAAGCAACAAGAAAAAACTATCTTGCTAATTGTTGGTTATTTGTGGAAGCCTTACTGGAAAGATCACTATAGGTGATTACTGCCCTTAAACTATAGTTTACATGATTCCCTATCGCTAGGTTACAAAATGAAAAAAAATCAACCTAGAGCCCTACTAGCCGAGAGTTACCCATAATACTTAGTAGGCTATACAACATAGTTAAACAAGAGACAAAAGATGCATACCGGATAGCTAATCAAAACAAAAGATCTATACCGCTTGCTAGCTGGGAGTAACCCATAAAAATTTAGCAGGCTATATAGTATAGCTACAATATGGTAGAAACGTAACCCTAGGCACTACTACCAGTATCCTCTAAGGTGTCATCGCTTGCTCCGGCCTTCAAATCCTGAATACGCATGATATGCCTCGTCGAGCGATCATCCGCGTCCTGACGCTGCCACTCGTGGCGACGCGCCTGAGTCTCTAACACTGTAATCCTTGCCTCTAATGCCCAGTTGTAAGCCTCAGATCTAGCCAAGTCCTGATGGGTCTGAATACTCTCTTGCTCGTAAGCAAGTCTCTATCTCCTCAATACCTCAATCTCAACTCTCGCAGTTGCACGATCCTTCTGGGCATGGGCATCGTGATGTCGTGAGTAAAACTCCGAACTCTCTCTACTACGAACATCTACCTGGTAACTGACCCACAAGTTGACCACTTCTAAGGCGGCTATCATCCTCCTCTTAGTATCTCAGACCCTAGTCTCCACAGTGTCTACAGAACTGCAATCGACCCTACGGGCCATAATGGGTCCTGGCTGTCTCGCAGCAGCAGTAGCAGAACTCTCCCCAACCTCACACCTAGGTCGGCGTGTCAGCCTCGGGAATATCAGCTTTGCGGCTAGTAGATGGTGCAGGTAGTAGTATAGGTAACAATGGTGGGGTCCTTGATGGGAGTAGTAGATGATAGGTGGATGGTGCTGCAGTCTCTCATCTGCCTCATGGCTGCTCTAGTATGTGGGGGTCGGATACGTGGAGATAAAAAGGATGGTGGTAGTGGAGGTGTAGGTGCCTGCTCCAGCAACTGTCGGGCAACCTCCTCGTAAGGATCCTCAGATGGAATACTCCAAGATCGTGCCTCAGAGTGACAGATGTCATAGGTAAAATGGGAATCAGCTGAAATGACTACTTTTGGTCCAGCAGAAATAACTTATATGAGTATTTTATATAAGGCTCTTATTCATATTATAGGTAATATATTATAAAACTCGTATATCAGTTATGAATGCATCTAGTCCAACTAACTAATGCAGCAACTAGTGTGTCCCATAAAAACCCTTTTTATAAATCCATGTTGAAAATGGTTATGTCCAGCAAAAAACATTTGTGACCTGGGTCTCTATAACTTTGGCTGTGATACCAATCTGTATACACCCCCAAATTGGGTCGTAGCGGAATAAGGATATCGGGGCGTTCACTTTCGTAGCATCAATAGCACAAGATATATAAGAACGACAAAAAGTCGTTTAAAATGATACATTGGATTTGATAAAGGACTTATTACACAAAGCATATAGCTTTACTTGTTCCATGTTTAATATTACAAAGATTGGACCAATACTTTCCCAAACATTATTACGTCTAAATCTGTAACGGATAACCAAAGTTTTCAACCATGTATCCCTGGCACGTGCCTATTGGACCACCTGAAAAAACCAATTGCTTAAAGCGTCATAAAATGTTGGTGAATTCATAGGTTAGAAAAATTATATTATGCAGGACCGCAAGACTTTTCCCGTGATAAAGCAACAGATGATCAGACATCACAATTATCGGATTACATTTTACCTAGTCATGACACTGAAGCTCGACAAATTTTATTAGCAATAATATAAATTGCTAATCTGCCCTATTAGATGTCTAACCCGAAACATCTCCAATTCGACATGCTATATCGTTCGTTCCCGGTGTTAGCTAAACACCCGAACGGGGAGGTCGTTTCCCAAATAGATCTATTAATAACATTCGCGCTTACTGAGACCAATCCAATTGGTTATACCATAATTGACAGTTCATGATAATGGGCTCAACTTGGGTTTTCCGCTTACTTAGGCTTAACACATAATCTTTATAAAAATATCCACTTGCGTCCAATTTATAAAACAAAGCATGTTTCCACCCCAAAGTTATAAATCATTGAAATCGTAAAAAATGTGGGGCTATGAACTCACCTTAAGTGAGTGATCTGATAATATATAACAAATGTGGGAATGCTTCACGATTATTCCCGAATGCAACCTAATTCAATATAGGTCGTATAAGTACCGAGTACTTTAATTAATAACATTATATCTAATCCTATAGTAGTTACATCGTACTATCGTTCGGGCTATCATAATTTAAGAGGTCATGACATGACGTACGAGGAGCTAGGACACTTTAAATCGTAAATCCAACAGCTCGTCAATACGACATCCGAAGAGGCCTCATTATGAAATTCCCTAGTAATATAGCACTTGATAACTAAATACCTAATTAGGGCCATATAGCTTCAATCACCATTAATTTGTTTTGGAAAAATTGGGTTGATTAAGTAAAAACGTTTATAATTATCGTTTTAGTAAATATAACATAACTTTTGCGTTTTAAGCCCTAATTTGACGTTTCTTATGCCCACGCTTTCGTACAAAGACGAGTGATCAAAATATTAGATATTAAAATTTTCAACTTTCTGTTGTGAATAGTAATTTTACTGTTCACAACAGCTATAAACACGTTTTTAGGTTTTAATTAGCGTAAAAACTGTAAATGTCGTATTTTTATTTTGTTTAGTTCTGTTTTTAGGATTCATTTGAGGTACGATCCGTATTAAAAATTTATATCTTATATTTGAGTTTTAAAATATAACTTTCTGTAATGAATAGTATTTTTTATTAAAAATAGTTTTATAAACCCGGTATTAACCGTAATTCATATTTTTATGTATCTTTTTCGTTTATATGGTTTTTCAAGTTTTTATCATTTTAGAATCGTCATGAGGCGCGTATTTAAATTTTAGAAAAGTCATAACTACTGTCTAAGTGTCGAATTTAAACAGCCCTTTATTATCCATAGAGTTTACTTTCTTTAACACTTTAAAACCTATTTTATTACATAATCATGTTTATACCTTAAAACACACTGTTAACTACTTATAGATCCATTATTCCATGATATATACAACAACATGACATAAGAAAAAGTGTATAATTTTATAACCATAGGTAAAAACTCTTTTTACATATTCAAAGGTCCTAAATGGTGATTTAGCTATAAAGAACATGTAAACACATAAAATCATGAAATGAAAAGTATAAAGGTATTTAGATAACCTTAGAGATGAAGGATGATGACAATGATCTAAAAACCTTGTTTTGGGATATAAAACCAGATTTAACACTAGAAAAACCCTTAATCCTTTGAATCCGAATCTTGCACAAACTTTTTAAATCTCAAACGAGAAATCTACACTCCGATCTTTCTTAGGAACACCGTAGAATAGATGTATGAATTACCTTTTGTATTTGATCTAGAAAATCAAAGTATGGATGTGTTATGGAGATGGTTTTGAGCCGTGATATATGATGAGAGAAATGAGAGAAATGTGTGAAAAATTTGTTAAGAAATATATGTTATGATTTATGTTTTCTAGTTTAGGCTTTATATAGGGCTTAACTAAGGTTAAGGAACTCTAGTTAAGCTAACTAGGGTTAAGTTAAAGGAAAATATCTAAAAGATATTTTAGATAAATATCTAATAAATATCTAGGGTTATTTAGGGCATATTTAGTGATTTGTGATTTCCGGGTTCGCCTAAACGCGTTTTATTGCGAAACGTAACTCCGTACGTATCCGATAAAAATAAAATATGAAATGTTAATAATTATCCTCTACATAATCATATAACACTTGCTTGATGTAAACATTTAATCGTTTAATGCCCGTTTACATTGAATGATCATTTTTAGTTTACGCGATTTAACTTAACGTTTACAGTTTAAGAGCAAACGCGTAAAACCCGCTTATCATATCATGTGATTTTGTTTACTTGTGAGATTTTTAATTAATGGATTAATGGCAGTAGTATAGATCATGTTTTATTATTTAATAATGCTATGATCTAATGTAAACACAATTTTGAACTATATAGAAGTTATAAAAGAATTGTTATAGATTTGATCTGAGATTGTGATGTCGTAATAAGTTTCTTAAATTATATGATTTTTGCATAAAGTCAAGTGCAATTGCGGCACATGTGGTCATAAATAAAAGTTTATGAGCCAGATTTCACATAAAGTTAAGTGAAAGTGAAACAAATGTGGCCATAAACTAGAAGTATATGCGCCAATATTATTTTAGTAATTGGCATGACCGGTTGGACCATCCCGCGTCAATGATGATGTGAAAAATATGAAAGAACCATGAGTCTCTTTAAGGATGATTTTTATTATTGTTCTCTTTATCACCACTAAATACAAATAAGGATTTCATTCCTTAAAATTTTAGAAAAGATGAAAAGGGCATGTATGTAGGCCTATACATGTGCCATGTGGATCATTTTGAGTTATAAAATCGATGCATCGTCAAAATGATCATTAAATACACAACTTAAAATTGACGTGATTAGTGGCTCGATGTGAGCACGGTTTTCCAAATAAAATTATTGAGAATGGTGGTGAATACTTCCAAGTATTGGGCAATTATTGGAACAAGTGTTGAACTTAAAGGTAGCCCATGTTCATACGCGAATTGCTTTTGTTGAAACCTTTATAGAACGTCTTTAGTTGATTGCAAAGCCAATAATTATGAGAACAAAACTTTTAGTTTATGGGGCATGTTATAAGATATGAATTCACATCTTGCCAACAATATATAATGAATCCTCCCCATAAGAATGGTTTTTGGTCACAAACCATAAATTTTGAAATTGTGTGACATATGTTATGGTAAATCCACACAATGTACACATTGGGATGTTAGAATTGATAATTCATTCAGGGGAAGAGAATGAGCAGCGAGAAATTTAGAATGAATTATAATAGAAATGTTGATCCTCACACTAATATGAACTTGGAGTTAAATGGGACAATTCATTCTCAGATATAGAAATTGCCAGACAAACAAGTTTAGTGACCTAATTAAAGTGATTAGATAATATACACGCTGCTAGTGCTCCAATTACAATGTGTGTCCCAACATCAAAACCAATGATTTGTAGTAAATATATGGCACGTCTGCAACGTGATAGACTAATCGATTCTCAATAAAAGTCCTCGAATTAAAAGATAAAATGGAGCAAGAAAATTAAATGGTAGAATCGATGTAATAAAGACCCTATAATAGTCTACTTAAGAGACACTAGACATGAAGGTTAACTATGACATCTCAATAAATGATATAATATAATGTCTAGTGGA
The DNA here is from genome assembly GCA_026074375.1 of Tanacetum coccineum. Lineage (NCBI taxonomy): Eukaryota > Viridiplantae > Streptophyta > Magnoliopsida > Asterales > Asteraceae > Tanacetum > Tanacetum coccineum. Next base: position 13,930 of record BQNB010046367.1, on the reverse strand, counting down.
GTGTGGAATCAAAAAGAATTGAAACAACGTTGATGACATCAAATAACGTTACATTTATACCCTCATTTATCCCGAATAAGTTACCCACTTTTATATAATTATTGCAAGAATTTGTACTTAATTGCTTAAAAGCGTTATTTGCAGTAATTAAGGAGTGATTTATGAAGACATGCTAAAAGGCGCACATTTTGGAGTTAAAACGATGATATTTGAAGATTTCATATTTCTGACCAATACGCCGTATCCACAAAAATGGATACGGCATATCAGCTCTAACTTTTCACAAGGAAACGCGTATAAACAATTCCCAATACGGCGTATCACTCTTCTGTCATACGTCGTATCCAGCTGGATAGACATTCAAAGATACATAGATATTTATATTTTGGGAATGAATATGTTATTGATTATAAACTTAGCGCGCACTCCAAGGAAAATACCCCAATACGCCGTATTGGCCTAGCTCAATACGGCGTATCCAGTCTTTTTCAGACCCTATAAATAGAAGACTCAAAAATGAGTTTTCGGTGTGCAAAATCATATTCTTCATACCTTACACATAAAAGACAATTTTCTGAAGAAAAGAAGAGCAACCAAAGGTCAAGCATCGATCACGATTTCATAGAAGACGCCTGTAATTCCTATATTCTCGTAATCATTTAATTTTTGGTATCGTTTGGTAAAACGTTTAGTTTACCTTGGTTATTTGATCACGCTAGACATCTTAATGAAGATTTAATGTTTGGTTTGTTTTAAAATCGGTTTCTTAATTTATCGTTGAAAGTTTAATTATGCTTATCACATGATACTTGTCTACGTGTTTGAATATGCGACCTATCATTCAACTGGGTCTAGTTACGCCTAACAAGTGAGCTAGATACTGGGATAGCTCTCCATATCGTGTTTTATATTACCGGACCAATAGGATCACAAATAATGTTTTGTCTTTGTCTTTAAATTATGAGCTTAGTTGGACCGACAGGTGACCCGTAATGTTTCAACAAGTGTGTTCTTAATTAATTGATAAAGATTTGAAGAGTGAACTACCAATATATAAAATACCGTCAAACAGTAAGTGGGTAAAGTCCCGATGGGCTAGGGTTTGACAAAATCACCATTGCTTTAATCCCTAGATAGATTATAATTAAACTAAAAGGATGCTTTATGCGGATACGTTAATTGTGACAGGATTCAACGTGTCTAGGTCTTAGGATGATGTCCTGCCTAAGTCTTAAGAATGATATGCCGCTTCGAGATAAGAAATCATTGCACTAAATAAACAAACCAACGTTTAATCGGATTTAATATGGCTAATACGGTTTTCTATTATTTGGCTGGTACCGCTCTTTTATCTTATGATTGTTTTCTTGCATGTTTATTGTGTTTAGAATTGATTATTGTCACCATAAAACCTGTGCCAGTCTCTCAGGCTGAAACCCCCCATTACCATTAGAAACGTATATAGCATAGGTTTAATAAGTAATTAGAATTAACTTAATTAGAGTAATTAAAATACTGATAGAATATAAGGTTAACGACCTCGCTCTTAGTGTTCGACACCCTACTTACCACGAAACTCCACCCGATCGGGTACACTGCCCGTTAAAGTGTTGTTTTAGGATAAGTCGCCTAAATAAAAATTTAAAACTAGGTAATCAATAAATTGACCCTACACGACAACATATCAAGCATCTAAGGAGTAGTGCATGATTAAGTGAGCACGTTTGTTTACCTATACGAGTTTTCACACAATTAGATTAGATTAGAAGTAGATTAGTAGTTAATTAGTTAAAATCAAACCCCCTTCAAAACTTGATATTTTTACTTACTTTCTAAAAAATTTAAAAAATATACAAAAATAGTCTTTTCTCAACCCTTAGATCTTAGTAACATTCGATTCGAGCCTATCCAAACTATTCCCCTAGAGAACGATCATACCCCCGTGTCTTGATTATACTACACTACAACTATTAGGTACACTGCCTCTTCGGCTTGCAATCCACGCACGTCATTTAGTTAAACAAAGAGTTACACAAATCAACAACAACAAAAACTTACATTTAATTTGTGATTTTCGTATATTTAATTTTACGTTTAGGACTACTAACCTATCAATCGAGTATTATGAGATTATAAATTATTATGTATAAAAGGTTGGTAGAAGAAAGGATTACATGTGATTGATATAGTGTGAATCTGAGCGACATGCTAAATTTTAGACACGTACCCATTGAATAAAACTTGTGTATCGCCTAATTCATTAAGCAGACAAAAAATGATCAAAAAACAACAACTGAAACCCAATTATAATCACATGACCCAACTATGAACCCACGTAACCAAAACGACATCCGACAACACAAAACGACCGCATTTAAGCTGTCTAAAACATAATATGTTTTGTAGATGACACTACCTGTCCAAAACATAAACCATTCGGCTATCAGGTCGATGTTTGAAAGAGAAAAACTTTCAGGTTTAAATTTCAATGATTGGTTTCGTTCATTTAAGCTGGCCTTGAGGGTTAAAAAAATGTTTGTCATTGAACATCCTATTCCCCCTGCTCTTGCTGCCGATTCCACCGCTCAAGTTCTTACGAACTGGAATGCGGTATATGATGCTCATAATGAGGTTGCTTGTCTTATGCTCGGAAGTATGACTCTCGAACTTCATAGACAGTTTGAGAACTACTCATCTTATGAAATGCTTTAGGAACTTAAATCCATGTTTGAGACACAAGCTGAAGTTGAGAGGTTTGACCTAATTCAAACTTTACATGCTTGCAAACAAGAAGAGGGAAAATCAGTTTGCTCTTATGTACTTAAGATGAAGGGATATGTTGAGAAACTGGAACATCTTGGTTATGTGCTCCAGCAAGATCTTAGTGTTGGTTTAATCTTGAATGGTCTCACTAGTGACTTTGTCGGGTTTGTAAGGAACTAAAATATGCATAACATGGGGAAGACGATTGGTGAACTGCATGCTCTGCTTATTGAGTATGAGAAGGGTTTACCTAAAAAGGCTACTACACCACAATTAATGACGATTCAAGGTGGTAGGATCTAGAAATCCAATAAGAAATCGTAAAATGCTAAAGGGAAGGGTAAAGGGAAAGGCAAGGGAAAGGATAAATAAGGTTATATCCCTAAGCCTAAAAACCCTAAACCTTTTGCTAAAGAGCACCCGACAAAGGATGATGCCTGCCACCACTGCAAAGAGGTGGGGCATTGCAAGAGGAATTATCCTGCTTACCATGCTGAGTTAATTAAGAAGAAGAAGAAAGTTGGCACTGCCAGTTCTTTAGGTATCTTCACGATACAATTATTTACTTCCCCTAATAAATTCTAGATGTATGACACTGGTTGTGGTACACACATTTGTAACATAATACAAGGTCTTAGAAGAGAAAGAAAGCTGAAATAAAGAGCTCTCTATTTGTACGTGGCCAATGGTGTTCATGCATAAGTAGAGGCTATTAAAAGTTTTGACTTAGTTTTAACAAGTGGCCTAGTGATTTGTTTAGACAATTGCCATCATGCACCTACTATTACTAGAGGTATTGTTTTAGTTTCTTGTTTGGTTGACAATGATTTTATCTAATGTTTTACGGATTATGGTATTTCAGTTTCTAAGAATGATGTTCTTTATTTTAATGTTATTCCGCGTGATGGTATTTATGAAATTGATATGCTTAATCTTGTGCCAAATGTTAATTCTATTTATAATGTTCGCAATAAAAGAGCCAAGCATAACTTGGACTTTACTTATCTGTGGCACTGTCGTCTTACTCATATAAGCAAGAAATGTATTGAAAAGCTGCAACTTTGATCAATGTGTATCTTGTTTATCGGGTAAGATGACAAAGAAACCATTTGTGCATCGTACCGAAAGGGCGACTGATCTTCTTGGGCTAATACATACTGATGTTTGTGGTCTACTTAGACATGCATCAAGATAAGGTGGTAGCTACTCCATTACCTTTACGGATGATTATAGTCGTTATGGTTATGTTTATTTACTTAAACATAAACATGAAGTCTTTGAAACATTCAAGGTGTTTAAGAATGAAGTAGAAAATCAACCCGGGAAGACTATAAAGGCACTTCGATCAGATTGAGGAGGCAAATATATTAGTCAAGAATTTAAAGATTATCTAAAATCTTGTGGAATTATCCAACAGCTTACACCTCCATATACACCACAATACAATAGGGTGTCTGAAAGGAGAAATCATACCTTGTTGGACATGGTTCGATCAATGATGAATCTTACAACTCTGCCATTATCCTATTGGGATTATGCTCTAGAGTCTGCTACATCCATTCTCAATATGGTTCCAACCAAGAAGGTTGATAAGACACCATATGAATTATGGTATGGAAAAGTTCCTAACTTGTCTTACTTAAAGGTCTGGGTATATGAGGCGCTTGTGAAGTGGGATACGCCTGACTAACTCTAACAAATATCTGTTAAGTCTATCTTTATAGGATACTGAAAGGCAACAATGGGTTACTATTTTTACTTTCCACCTGAAAACAAAATAGTTATTGCGAGGTATGCTGAGTTCTTGGAGAAAAATCTCATATCTCAAAAATTCAGTGGGAGGGCGGAAGAACTTGAAGAAATTCAAGATGAAGATACATCACCTTCTGAAAACACTAGCGAAATTCCTATGGAGGTTGAAGATTTTGAACCACCTTAAGTGGAAGTAATTCCCGTCCGTAGGTCTGCTAGGACACATCAAGCTCCTGATCGCTTAATTCTAAATGTAGAAGTAGAGGAGCATAGTTTAGGGGATCTAAATGAACCTACTAACTATAAAGTTGCAATGTTAGATCCAGAATCTAATAAGTGACTCGATGCTATGAATGCGGAGATGCAATCCACGAAAGATAATAAAGTCTGACGCTTAGTTGATCTTCCTCCTAATGGTAAGACTATTGGAAGTAAATGGCTTTTTAAGAAAAAGAGTGACATGGATGGCAATGTACACACCTATAAAGATCATCTTGTAGCAAAAAAGTTTTACTCAAACCTACGAGGTTGATTATGAAGAAACTTTCTCACCTGTTGCTAACATTAGAGCTATTAGAATTTTTATAGCCATAGCGGCTTTCTATGACTATGAGATATGGCAAATAGATGTCAAAACTACCTTCTTAAATGGTTATCTTGATGAAGATATTTATATGGTGCAACCAGAAGGTTTTATTGATCCTGAACATCACAGAAAAGTATGCAAACTTCAAAGATCTATTTATGGTCTTAAGCAAGCATCAATAAGCTAGAATAACATATTTGATGAGGAAATCAAAAAGTTTGGTTTTGCTTAAAATCTAGATGAGCCATATGTATATCAAAAGGCCAGTGGGAGTAATGTTGCATTTCTTATCTTATATGTTGATGACATAATCATCATGAGAAATCACATTCCAATGTTACAAAGTGTAAAATCATATATTGGAAAGTGTTTCGCCATGAAAGATTTAGAGGAAGCAGCATTTATTCTTGGAATCAAGATCTATCGAGATAGAACTAAGCGATTAATTTAACTAAGTCAAAGTGCTTACATGGATAAAATCTTGAAAAGAACTAAGATGGATAATTCCAAACGTGGTAATATCCCCATGCAAGAAAGACTTGACATGAATAAAACATAAGGTGCTTCAACACCTAGAGAGGTGAAGCGTATGCAAATGTTCCTTATGCTTCGGTAGTAGGATCCATTATGTATGCGGTTAGATGCACAAGACCTGATGTTGTGTTCGTGCAAAACATAACAACATGTTTTCAACATAATCCAAGAGAACCATACTAGACTGTTGTAAAAACCATTCTTAAGTATTTAAGAAATACTAAAGATATGTTCTTGGTTTATGGTGGAAATCCTGAAGCTGAACTTCGAGTTGATTGCTATTGCGATGCTGGATTTGAGATCGATAGCGATGACATAAAATCTCATATAGGATACGTCTTTATTTTGAATGGAGGCGCGATAGACTGGAAAAGCTCCAAGCAAAGTACTACTGCAATGTCCGCTATATAAGCTGAATACATAGCTGCTTCAAAAGCAGCAATGGAAGTTGTTTGGATTAAGAAGTTTATTTCAGGGCTTGGTATTATACCAATAATAAACGAACCTGAGATGTTATGCGATAATTCAGCCGCACTTCTTATCGTCAACGAACTGAGGGTTGAGAGGGGCGCCATACACTACTATAGAAGATACCATTACATTCGAGAGTGCATCGAATTGGGTGAAATTAATCTCCTTAAAGTTTACACTAATAACAACTAGCAGATCCATTTTATGAAGGCTTTACTGGAAGGAAAGCTTACTCAACATGCTAGAAGCATGGGACTTCATTTTGCTAGTAGTTTATGTAGATATGTGTTTAGTATTTTGGATAAGGGATGTTAAGATAATTTTATTAATGATAATGATACTTGGTATGTAGTTATATTTAATATAAATTATGTCATATATTTGCATGTTTAATTCGTGAATAATATTTATTATGCTAAACAACCTTATTTTGACACTCGGATTCATCTTCAATTTCCATAAAATGCCTTAAGCTCTTCCCAGCCTCTGCAAAACTTTTAGCCAAATATTTTCAAACTGTTTTTAATCCTGGAAAGAACATCCTTAATAATGATAAATGAATCACAAAATTGATATAAATAAAATTGTTTAACATCATACCCACATTTGCAAAATTACCTACAATCACTAATCAAAAAAGAAAAAAAAAACTCAAAGCAGTTCCAAAAATCATATGCAACACATCCTATATAAAATCTTATACACAAATCAAGAACAAGAAAAACATAGTTTTAATTTGTGATCTCCCGATGCTGATAGTTTTAGAAGTACGAACCTATAAATCGCGACACAAGTAACAACAAGCACAAAGTGTTCTAGCAAAACATGACATTATAAATGATTATGCATACAGGTTAGTGATGAGGTGTGATTTTTTACACTTTTCAGGGTTATTTAACCCCCGAATTGATACAAATATCCTCAATTATTGTGCTTAATCGTTTTTTTGTGATTTTAGCATTTGGGAAGTATTTGGAGGAAATACATACACTTTGGACTCAATTTGGGAAGAAACGGGACAAGATTGCAACTCTACTCGAAGACACTCAAGATTTTGTTTCCAAACCGTGGAGACGTCGTCACATTTTCTCGTGAGGACGTTAGGGTTCTCACAGGACGACATCAAGATTCATCCCGACGACGTCAAACTAACCGACTCAGAAGAAGTCCGAAGAAGATTCGCGGGCTAACGACGTCACAAATAACAAGTGACGACGTCCGAACTTTTTTCCTATATATGCAACCCCTAGTTTTTGTGTTAAAAGTGTGGAATACTTGCGTGACGATGTTATACTTTGCAGCAGACATTTTTAAGGTTTTATAACCTTATTGTATTCATCATTACTTCATGTTTTATTGAAGTGAAGTTCCTTTATCCCTTTAATATTTCAATATGTCTATGTATTGTTTGATTAACTGTTCTTCGCTTTTAATTAACATGTTAGGCTAAATTTATTAGTGTTTGCTTATGATTGCATGAAACTTAGTTTGTAATTCTTTTTACTATTGTTTTTTGTTGGTGGTGTGCACGTTAGGCTCTAGAAAACTAGCTTCTTTGATTGAACGCGAAGACGTCTTGGGAAACGTGATTGTGTAGAAAGGATACCCTTGCAATAGTCTTCATACTACCTTGCTTTCATGGGGTTGATCACCTTTTAAGTAGTTTTATTGTGTGTGATATACTCTTAAGAGTTTTGTAATAGTATTCATACAATCTTACTTGTGTTTTATCCTATTGGTTATTACATAGATAGCGGATTCGTGTAATTTGCTTATGAATTAAGAAATACTTACACATTACATCGCAAGGGTGACGGGCAATAGCATTAAGAAGAGCATTTAAAGAGTAGTGCATGATTAAGTGAGCACGCTTGTTTACCTATACGAGTTTCCACACAATTAGATTAGATTAGAAGTAGATTAGTAGTTAATTAGTTAAAATTAAACCCCCCTTTAAAACCCAAGATTTTTACTTGCTTTTTAAAAAATATAAAAAAATATATACAAAAATAGTCTTCCCTCAACCCTTAGACCTTAGTGACATTCGATTCGAGCCTACCCAAACTATTCCCTTAGAGAACGATCAATCCCTCGTGTCTTGGCTATACTACACTACAACTATTAGGTACACTGCCTAGGAGATTGTAAAACTTCGATTTGCAATCCACGCACATCAGTTAGTTAAACAAAGAGCTACACAAATCAACAACAACAAAAACATACATTTAATTTGTGATTTTCGTATATTTAATTTTACGTTTAGGACTACTAACCTATCAATCGAGTATTATGAGATTATAAATTATTATGCATAAAAGGTTGGTAGAAGAAAGGATTGCATGTGATTGATATAATGTGAATCTGAGCGACATGCTAAATTTTAAACACGTACCCATTGAAGAACACTCGTGTATCGCCTAATTCATTAAGCAGACAAAAAATAATCAAAAAACAACTGAAACCCAATTACAACCACATGACCCAACTATGAACCCACGTAACCAAAACGACCACATTAATCACTAAAACAACGTCGTTCGCACGTCTAAAGTATAATTAGTTAACGAGGTACTTTTATTTATTTGGTTAGGTAGTGACAATTACGATTGAACGTTCAATGTAAAGTGATGTGTTAAAAAGTCAATTACGACTAAAAATTCAACGTAAAATGATGCGTTATAAAGCTAATGCGATAGTTAGGATGGAATCGGCCATTACACATTTACACCCATCCTAATTAGTCATGTCTTAGCGTAATAACAAGGCAAAGATTTGAATTTGGTTTATTTGTAAGATAGTGCAAACAATATCCAGCACGACAACAGTTAACCGCTTACAACACTTCTCTTCACGATCTTGTCATTCTTATCTGTCTTTTTTCTTTTTTTATATTTTAATGTCCAACAAATTTACACTTTCTCAATATGAAAACATTTAAAGTGTGAAAAAAGAATATATAAAGGGAATATTTAATACCACTAATGATTAATGGTGAAACGGCAACCATAAATTTGGGGTTTTTTCATGTGCGTTTAGGCATGAACCCACATGGTCGGTTTATAAATTCGTAATTAATACTTAATATAAATAAATAAATAAATAACCGGTTTATAATTAGCTACTACCAAACTTATTATTACTAGCTGTATTTTTTTTTACTTTTGATAGACATGCACAATAGTAAAATAATTTATTTAAAAACGTGACAACAAAATAACTCTAATCAACTTACTAAAGATAAATATAAAATAATACTATTTTCGTTCATTTTTATTGTTCTTTTTTAATTTTTTAAAATATTTTTTTTTAATTTTTTATAATATTTTTGTTTTTATTATATAATTGATAAGAATTATATTAACAAAAATTAATATATTTATATATTTTGCATCAGGTATTAAATAACACAAATAAAAATAATTAAATATTAAATAATTTTTTAAAATCAAAAAATAATAATAAAAGTAAAACCAAGTAATAAAATCCCATGTCATTAATAACGAATCAAATAAATAAATTGTATGATACTAGCACTACTTCAACATGATCAATGTACATCCAATCATACTAACTTCATAAAAAAAATTCATAAAAAAAAATATAAAAAATCTTACAACAATATGATGCTATGTTTTACTCTTATGTAATACAAGTTTAGGGTTTAGCGTTTAGGGTTAACCGCGGTTTTTTCGACGCAAGTGGACTTTCCACCTCTTGTTCATTAGCCAAGAGTTGACTTTTCTTCCCACAGTCAACGCTCAACCCTAGCTGAAACCCTGGCAACATAGCCGCCGCCGGCAAGTTCAGGTCAAAATCTCGTACCAGCACTTGACTAGGCGTAGATGACGTGGCACCACCGTCAGATGACGTCACACCACTACCACCGTCGTAGTGCCGTCTTTTATGACCACCAAGAGCTTGACCAGTAGGAAACGTCCTATGACATATACCACACTCATGCAGCCTTCCACTAGGCTTCAAAACTGAAGTACCGGCGGCTGGTGTGGCGGCGCCGCCGGAAGTTGAAGTGTCGTCTGGGTTGTTTTTCCGGTGGCTAGCTTTGTGACCTCCTAGTGCTTGGTAAGAATGAAACCCTTTGTTACAAACACTACATTTGTAACTTTCATCATCATGACCATGTCCTTGTGGCGGCTGTGACGGCTCTGGAGTAGTGGAGATGGCGGCTGTGGGGCTGCCACGTGCAAGTAACATAAGACATACAGCTAAGTACTCTTCCTCGGATGGATGTTGTGTAGATAGTACCATGTTGTTGTCGTTGTCTTCCATGGTGACACGTGGACGCTTGGAACGTTTGCCTTTGTGTTGTAGAGATGGCGGCGCCGCCGGTGTTGTAGGCGAGTTAAGTGCTTCAAGAGCCATGCTCCTGCGACTGATAAAGGTGAATTGTGGAAAAAAAAAAGACTGAAAAAATGAAGAGAGAAAGCTGATATGTTCGGTAAAATAGGTTTTTTTTTCTGCTGACTGATAAATGTAGCCTTACTTTTTTATATTGTGTATTTTTGTATATGTGAATATATGAGTGAGGAGTGGTATATATAAGAAGGGAATAGTTGCGTGTGGGGTGGCGGTGAGAGTGTTGTAGAGGTTAATCTAGTTGGATAGAATATTGGTTTGAAATAATATATTTAATAGATTTTGAAAGATAGGTTATGTGTTGTTTTATAAGTATGAAAAAAATAATGAAAAGGTGTGAAATGAGAGGAAGAAGGTGGATACACGTTGAGTTGTTGGGTGATGAAGTCGGTCAAGAGTGGGAGTGGAGTAAGGTGATAACTTAACAGGAATGTTCGGTTCATGTTCGGTTCATGTCCGGGTCAGTCATCCTTTTCGAGTTCCCGGAGTATACTACTTATCCTCCGCTTTGCTTTTACCACGTAGTATTTTACGTTTCTAAATATATAATTTGGCGATTGTACTTTTCGAGCTTTTTACCGGCTAACTTACAGGATTAAAGCTGAGCATTATATAAACTGAACCGTGTTAAATTCTTTTATGGGGTCCGGGTTGGTCCGTAAAAGATGGGTACGCCTTCGGCTTTGGTTTTTCGTGCTATTTCCAATCTCATGCTCGGTTTTGTCCATTTTGCTTTGTTTTTGTCCTTTTATTAAATATCCGTTACATGCATAATAAAAATTACAAAACATACATATACAATGTATTTTCCATGCATTTTTGGTCTTTTAAGCTCATTTTAATAAGGTTAAATGATATGTGAATAAACACATATCAAAAATCCCCCATACTAAGCTATTGCCGTGTTATCACGCAATGAACATAAAACACACACTTAGAAAACCAAAAATTTCAACCCCCTTAGACTTATTACCTCGAAAAGTAGCTAAGTGCTCATCAAAGGGGATAAGAAATTCACTAGTTTAAAAAGTCCCCGTTTTCCATTTTTTATGTTTTTTTATTTTATTGCTTTCATACATTTCATAACTTCATGGAACAAGACACACTAAAAGAATAAATTCATCGTCCTTGATTTTTCACCCGCCCCAAACAAGCCTAAAAACAAAATCATTGTTAAATTTAAGTTAAGATGCTAACACTACTTATAAATGCTAATTGTGAATGCATATCTACTTTTCGCTCCCTTATTCTTAGATCCTTTAAAGCTTTTATTATTATTATTCATGACAAATAAATTAATGTCTTATTCACATAAAGTAAACCTGGTTTAGACCATAATTAGTTTGAAATCCTTTCCTAAAGAGACGATGTGGTGAGAATAAGGTCCACATTAAGGTTCTAATTTCGCACGATTTAGGGGTTATCCTTTTTAGATAACCCCGGAGTTGAAAATTGGCTTTATTATTATTATTATTGCAACATTATTAATTCTCGTTCCTTTAAACAACTGCCACATCGGTATGCGAGCCGACCATGGTCCATGAGTCTTATTTCGACCTCGGTGATCCTCGACCTTTTTGAGGGCTGCAACATCGGTTGTGAGCCGGCAAGACGCAACAAACTTTTATCAGTATCGGATTATTACTATGTGCCTTATTTAGAAGACTGCCACATCGGTTGTGAGCCGGCAAGAGGCAATAAACTTTTATCAGCCCACAATTTTTTTTATTATTATTACCTCCACCTTTAACGACTCCACATCAGTTGGTAAGACGGGCAAGAGGTATGTGTCTGATTTCGGCTTTGTTTATTCATAAACATTTATTATTATTATTATTAGCCAAATTTCAAGTCCTGTGGTCTTTTAACTACCTAGACAACGGTAGCGAGCCGTTAAGAATCGGTAGCCTATTTCCCCACAACACTGACAAAACCTCGATGTGTACCTTAATTTCACCAGAAGGAATCTCTACGAAGTGATTTAAACTAAGAATTACAAAAACCTAAAGTAACTTAATTTATTCAACAATTATACAACGTTTATTAAGCTTATGGGAGCAAAAAGCCACAATTAACCTCTATGAGCCTTAAAGAGTTCCAACTACTCTATGTTAGCATGTCTAATTCTATATAAAACTCTATCATTTCCCGTTCTTCGCAAATTTAAAATCTTTAATAAAAAGATCTGCGAATGCTTAGTCTAATAAAAACTAACTTTGCATATTTAAAGTCTATCATGGAAACTTGCAAACTCTTGACTTTTTAAGCTAGAATTTGCGTTTTAAAGCTTCTTGTATAAAAGACTAGCAAAAGCTTAAATTTATATAAGTTAAGGGCAAGCTAGAGCGCAACATGCTCGATCAAGTCAAAATTTATTCTTAAAAAGACAAAACTACGTGTCAAAACACTTATTCTATTTTTGAACATTTTTAATTTTGGCATATTTTTGCTATTTTTGGTGGCAAAAACGGGGTTACGTGAAGACAAGGCAAATGCAAGTAAGATCAAATCGAAAGATCCCCCTACCATACTAGAACTACACATTGTCCTCAATGTGAGACTATCACCCCCATACGAATTTCAAGGCATAATCCAAATATTAAGGGGTCTCTACGCAAATCTAAAGCCATTTATTAGATAAACGTTAATCAATAAGATCTAAGATATCGGATTCCCATATATAAGCATGCTATGGATTGAAGATCGAGTGAACGATGGAGAAAACCACGAGCACGAGAGTCTTTATAATCCGGGCAATCCTGGACATAAAACACAAAACACGAAACACAAGAAAGGAAGAGGCGAGCCTCCTCACATAATAATAACACACTTATTCATAAAAATTATACTAATATACTATTACTAAGGATAAGCATGGGTTGCCACCCACGAAGCGCTTGTTTTTGTGCGAGTCTCTAGCTTGACTCTCCCTATATCATCGTGATATTATGGTTAAAACAAGTGGGAGAGCAAACTTCCTTCGGACTTTTATATGCCACCGGTTTTAGAGAAGAAAAATGAAAAGCGAAGATGATGGGGTGATAAGTGTAAAATACACATATCTGTTTATACCAAAAATGACCCTAAATGACCCAAAACAGACTTTAAATGCCAAAAATGGTCTTAAATCAAGCCGGAAAAGACAAAACTGAGCACGGAATTGATCAAGATGGAATTCTATAAAGCCGGAGACGGACAAAGTGCTAAGAGCCAGGATTTATCAAGTTAAAGTCAACAAAAGTCAACCTCATGGTCAAACTTGGTCAACTATGAAGACATAACCATCAAAATCTCAAAAATACCCCTTGTTGTTAAATAAATTCAAAACAAATTACACCGTTAGTCCTTTGTTAACAAGGGACTAGCGATCGTTAGCCTTTATTAATAACCAAATCCAAACCGGCCCATCACCACCTTGCCCAGCCCAAAACCATACCCGGTCAAACCCTT
>BQNB010046366.1:0-43737 GCA_026074375.1 Tanacetum coccineum | reverse complement strand
CCCATACCAAAATACGGGTTAAGTCATCCTTACATAAACGCGTATCCATAGACCATTTCTTCAGAATGATATGGCTATTATGGATTATCCATGGCCCATTCTCCAGAACATCATCCAAGCCTTTAGAAGTTTTGAATTTAAGAAAGAAAAAGCCTTTGGAATTCATCACTATTCTTGTCAAATAGCACTTGCCCCAATTATTACGAGCATAGTACTCCACAACTGAAAACGCAATACGTTTACCAATAAAATAACCATATAATGTATTAACAAATCAGGTACTAACCGTTTCAACAACCTTTCTCGGTATAGAGAATTTGGCACCTTCACATAAATTTTCTAAACATAATGAATGAAAATTCTCCTTAGCTTTACTTGGTTCCATTATCGACCCTCCCGCATCACCTACATAGGAGCTAGGTTGCTCATGGATATAGACAGATGTCTCTTAAGTCATCGGTTAATGGCGTCTTAGATAACAGCATAAGATCGACCTCAGTCTTCCTTTTTTCCCACTGTAACCCTTTAACCACTAACAAATCAGCCCTATACACCTCATCATAAAACCGATCATACAAACCCTTAATTTCATTACCCGTAGCTTTAACAGAATCCTTATACATTTCCTCCGCCTTTTTCTTAGCATTAAAATGTTGACTCTTGTTAAGTTGAACAATTTTGACATTAAGATATTTCATCTTAGACATAAGCTTCTCTTTAGGAGAAATATTACATTTAACTCTCTTTTCCCATTCCTCTCTATTATACTTCACCCTATCTTCTGACCACCCATTAAAAATTTCATCCGAAACAGGAATACCCATATCACAAGCCACATCAATTTAAACTTTGAAATCCTTCCAATCATTAATGTCTATATTCTCACTTTCATCCCCAAGAACATCAAACCTATTATTTATACTAACATTCTTCTCAACAAGTGATTCCTTTAGCTTAATACCATTAGATTTTTTTAATACCACCCGACTTATTCATACCACTAACCGATCTGCCATTCCCTTTTTGGACATTCACATCTTTATTCTCTTTATTCTTACCCTTATTGTTACTCTGCTTAACTTCATCAATGACAATACATTCTTCCACTTGAACAGTCTTCTCACTAGCCTTCACAAGAACATATTTAACCATGCTCTCCTTTACTCCAATAGCCACACTGTTACTTCTGAACCTATTGTTGTATCCTCCTTCTCCCTCTATTATTCATAACACCTCTATTACTATACCTGTAATAAGAACCCTGTTGATAGTTGTAACCATTACTTATATTACCCCTTCTATAATCAACATTCTGCCAACCTTCATCATTAGTCAAACTATTTCCCGTTCCCAAGTTAATTTTTACATTATCATGAGTATCAGTTGTGACAACCGTGACTTGAGCACGTTAGTCAAACCTTTAGAGTTGACTAAAGTATTTATGTGTGTTATAATTATGAGCTAATGTGATCTTAAGTGCGTATTTGATATCAATCGGTGATGCATGTTCATCTTATTGTGATTGAGTTGTGGTTTTAGTAGCTATTTCATTTCGCTCACATTTTATGACTATGGAAATGATGGCATGATTGTATGCGTTATCGTGTTATTTGGTAAATAATTGTAATATGAGCGTAAAGAGAATATAATGTGTTCTTAGTGATGAATTAAGTCTAGTATTTAAATTAGTCAAGCATTAGTATTTCTAATTTAGGAAAGTAATATATGAAATGAAATTTATAAATAGTAAGTTTAAAACTAGTTTTTATTTAAAAGGTTTACTAAATTAATAAAGGGTTTTTATAAATAACAAAATAAGGGTAATTATACACTTAATAATAATTTTAAAAAAATAAAAAAAATAAATTAATAAGGGGGCCGGATTTTTTAAAAGAAAAAAAGAGTTCAAGTATAACACAAACTAGTAATTAGATAATGATTAGGAAACTAGGTTTTGTCTATAAATATAAAATTTGGTCTTCTCCTCCCCCTTGTTTCTTTTGATCGTCTGAACCATCAAGAAGAGAAGATTTTTTTTTGATCAAGAATTAAGTGTGTTGATTCAAGTATAATCGGTTAAAGGTTTTAGGTATGATCTTCAATCCCGTTCTTGTTTAATTCTTCTTATATTAGTACATGTTTGATGGATAATTAGGGTTTATAACTTTCTGTAATTAATGATATTAAATCATGTAGGATCGTTTGTGGATAGATTAGAAGCGTATTGGTGTAATCGGTTAGGTCTAGAAAGCGTTAGAATTGAAATTAGGGTTTGGCAGAATTTTAGGTCATGTTAATCGAATGATATCTCATTGATAAAAACGAGTTTTTGTATGAATCTTATGTCTAATATTAAGTTCAGAGAGTCTAGTTTTCAAAAGGTCTAGCCACAAAAAGTTTTGAGGTCGGGTAGTTAGTCAAATGATTTTTGCAAGAAAAGTTGTCGAACCAGTAAATTTGGGTTTAGATTTGTGTCTAATTTCGGGGAGTAAAACCCCTACTTAGAAGTTGAATCTTGACTAGCCAAAAATCATAGGTCATATTTTATGTGTCTATTGACTCCAGCTCAAATCACAACTCCTAAAAAGTTGTCTAAGTATTTTTAGAAAAATCAAACTTTTTGATGTACGTTCAGATCCGAATTTGAGTACTTTGTGATGTTGAATTTTCATAAAATAGTTAGACTCAATATTATTTTTTCTAAAAAGTCTCAGTAGTTCATAACCCATTGGGAAGGTAGGGAATGCAGTAGAGAAAGGTAATTTGATGATTTTGTATTTTATTTGTAGTCATGAAGTGACTACAAAATTCTGCCGAAAAGCGGAAAACTCGAATAAATAGATTAAGGGTATTAGGGTATAAGTAAGGTATGGGAAGTGTGATAAAAGGTTTATAATCATAATATATTCATAGTAGTCCATCAATTGATTGTTACATCGACTTGGGTGTTTAGCCTAATCGTGCGTAACATGTGTTTTATTTGTGTTTAGTTGATTTTGAGGAATTTGTGAAGTAGTTGGGCATCAGGTGAGTTTCATAGTCCTATTTTTCCGTTTTTATATTAGGATGGAAATGATGCAAATGTTTTGAAATGTTTCATTGATGTGATTATGTGTTTTAATTGTGTATGGACATTACATGACTATTATATGACTATGTGTTACATGTTGGTATTGTTTGGGATTGGATGAGTACGCCTACTCAGTGTTACTTATGATATTGATTGGGATCGGATGAGTAGGCCTACTCAGTGTTACTTATGATATTGATTGGGATCAGATGAGTACGCCTACTTAGTGTTGGTTATGGTACCATGGGATCGGAAGGATACGTCTACCCAGTGTGTGAATGTGTTGATTTGATTTTGTTGCATGCTAGCATAGGGTCTTGATAGTTCATTATTGTTCTATCTTGTTTCGTTAATCGCAGTGAAAACTAGTATAATTGTGTGTCAAAAACCTATAACTCTCACCAACATATTTGTTGACGTTTTAAGCATCATTTTCAAGTGAGCATCTTGAGAAAAGTGAAGTTTGGAAGCTTGGATAGTAAGACCGTAGGCTTGCATGCTGAGATTATCTCCTAGTTTTCATATCGTACTTTGTTTGAATTGATACTTTGAATGTGATTAATTGTTTAGGTTTTGAGATATTTTCATTTATGTCTTTGTATTGGCGTGACTCTTTTACCTCAATACAAGACACTTTTTTCTTGTGTTAGGCATTGTCATGACACTTTGTGTCCATTTTTGTTTTGCTTAATGAATTGTAGTTCTCTCTATTGTTGACACCATTGTGTTATGATGATACCCATGACGTTACGTCTCGTGTTTCTGCCTTGGCGGGGTGTGATAAATTGGTATCAGAGCCTTTGGTTATAGAGAAGTAGGTGGGTTGACCTAGACTATAACCTAAGAGTCCTTCATATAGCTGCATAATAGGGTCTATGTGTTTAGCTATCTATGCGTTTTGTTTTCTTGTTTTCTAAGAATTTTATCTCGACCTACGGGCTACTCAATATCAAAAGACCCAAAAGACGAGTCAATTGAGGATGAGCCTCTTGAGGAACCGAAGGAGGAAGGGTAGTTAGAAGAGTCGTAAGAAGAGGCCGACTCAGATCTCTTGTCGGATGCTCGTAGTAAGCCTGGACCCGCGGAGTTGGGTGACTCTTGCGAAAGCAAAGTCAAACCCAAGCGAGGCCCAGCATAACTTTATCTCGTCTTTTTCCTTGACACGTTGCTAACGAATATTTCTTTATGATATTACGTCTTTTTGGCACTTCAAGACCTTCGTTTTCTTTCTGTCATTTTCGATTTTACCTTTATATAAATAAATATTGTTTTGAGGGAGCATCATTTTTTTTGGAGTCATGTAATATGTGCAATGTGGTATATGTATATATATGTGCGTTATCATTAAGATATGTAGTCTTGAAAGTAGTAAGTACACGTGTGAAAGGATGCAATTATAATTATTGGTGGCCAACATAATTATAAAGGCATCACACACGTATACTTGTGACCATGATTGCATTGATTTGGTGTTTGTTTGTTAGTTGGTAGTGTAAGATGTTATATTATGTGCGGTTTTATTATAAATAGTTTCATGGTTGGTAAGTTTCCCTCCTATCTAACGTTTATGGATACCCTGGATACCTGTTATTACTATTATTATGATTATTGAGTTTGTTCGTCTGCTCGATTATTTGCTCGGATATATAACCCTCATTTTAGCATTCCTTGTTCGTATCATGTCGGTATGGATGATCTAACTTTTCTATTTGGCGTCTTGATGAATATTGGTTGTTCGGATCTGCTTCTTTGGATATTGGTACATTTCATTGGTTCTTTTGTTGTATTTATTACTCGTATGAGTATCAAAATTTTCTTTTAAGCACTAATTGTTCCTAACATATTAGTGCGGATCATTACTCCGTTCTTTATATATATCCTTTGGTTTCCGTAACATGTTGCGGCATGTTAGTACCTGTTGATAGAAATAATGCCTAAAAATATTATTAATATTTTTCACATCTTTACGTTTTGATAATCACAAAATACAAAAAATCTCAATGTAAAATTAAACGTAAACAAGTAATTAGTAGTAAATTTTCATTTCGAAAATTATATCACTTAAAATATAATTTGATTATATGGTTCCCTTTACTTTCTTTCGCCTGCGCGGAAACAATAGATTTGCGTTAGTAGGTACTTTACGCTATTTGGAAATCCCTTTTCGTAATTACGATGTCTTCATTTGTTTGAGGTTACTTATTGAGGTCGAAACTATAATAATTCTCTTTTTTGAATTATATTGAGGCTTTGGGGAAAAAACTATTTTTTTTATAATCATTTTTATGAATATGCTGTTGATACCGCTTTTAATGTATATGGTCCTTTATTTTGTAGAAAAAAACTATGTTTACAATGATTTTTATGAAACGATGTGATACCGGTTGACTGTCGATACTATGTTTAAAATAATCTTTATGAATAAGATATGTTTAAAATGATCTTTACAAATAAGATATGAAACTTTTTTTTATGCTTGATGGTATGTGCTTAAATACACATACCTTTTACCCAATAAAACGAGCTAAAAAGACCAATAATTACCAATAATTGCATAAAAATGCATTGTATTTGTTTGTATTATGAATTGTGTCTTCCAGGTAACGGATACAACATAAATGGACAAAAATAGAGCAAAGCGGACAAAACCGAGCACGGGAATGGAATGAGCATGGAAAAAAACCAAAAGCCGAGGCTACCCATTCTTTTTACAGAAACCAAAACCGGGACCATTAAAATGGGTCGGGTCAGCCCAAGATTGATACTATTTAAAACCTTAAGTCTAATATCAAACCTTTATGCCTTAACCCTTTAAGAACTTATCCAATCCATTTAAAACCATTCCCAGCCTAAACCATATAACAAAATCCCATTTCCATAACCTAAGTCAAATTTCATATTAACACAGAGTCAACCGTATATACATTTTTGGTCAAAAGCACTGTTTATCCCTATCCCTTTTCCTTTTCTTTTCATTTTCACCCCAAGCAAACGAACGCACAGGGTAAAATCTTATTAACCCACGCCCTCATAACTTCTAGAAGCATGCTCCTGAAAACTTTAACATCACACTTAGGACACAGTTGGGCAAATCGTGTGTGTGTATCTATTTGGTTTTGAAAGGATATGGCACCAAGATCAAGGGCTCTAAAATGGTTTGCGTTGTTGATAAGATTAATCAAGATTAAAGGGCTTGGATTAAAGGATTTGGACGCTCCTGAGGTTCTGGATCCTTCACTCCATCACTATATAAGGAAAGCCAATCACACAGTGAAGAGCCATCTAGGAGTAGGGTAGCTTATTAGCTTATTAGGTGATTATTTTAGCTTAATTGATTACTTTCATTTAAATGTTATTTTACTTTTTCTAAAGGGCCTGTAATCTCTTTTATGTTCACAATAATATTCAAGTTTTATTTTATTCTGCACTTCATTATGTTTTCTATTTTATAGGCAAATTGGTTAATATTGACCTACTTTAATAAACTCAAATAAGCTCATTACTTTCTCAGCTATTGCTTATTAAGCTAAGTTTGTTTTATGCTTAGCTTAATAAGCTCATTACTTAATTCCCTCAAAAGGGCTTGAATAAGCCAATGGAAGATAAGCTAGATTTGGATGGGCTTATAGGGCTTATTTACTTAGCTTATTTTATAATGCTGCTTATTGACGAAAGGATTATTTGAGCATATTTATTATATTTTTTGAGCATGGGAAAACATGTAAGTCATTATTGGCCAACTTTAAAACTTTATTTCTGTTTGCTTTATTAAAGCTTAATTTTCTATGCTTTTGTCTGATTTTATATGGCTTAATACTTGCTTATCAATGTTTATTTTAGTTTATTCAGAGTTAATTTAGTTTAATGTGATTAAGTTTATAGTTTAGTTTAGATTTGTCCTTAGTCTACTTAAATCTACCCAAATTAGTTTTTATATAGTTTATTAAAGTAGCTTATCATAAAGAGCTTAATTGTCTACAATCTTTGCTTTATTATCTTTTAATATCTCAAGTCTTATTTTGTTTTTAGTTTGCATAGCTTATCCAAGCTTGTTTGAGTTTAAAAACCTGATTTTAGTTATTTAAAGGGGTGTTTGGGACAAGCAAGATCAGCATAGCAAATTTGTTTTTTGATGGTTATTAGGAACTCTACTAGTTTTTATAAGCTCTGATATAGTCTAAATAATAGGTTTAGCAAGCTTAAATTTGGATTTGTGAAGTTTTGCTAGTTCATCCTTTAGTCTGCTAGTTCATAATCTTTAATGTATGCTATCTGTCTTGTTATAGTTTATTAGCTTATGTTTAGTTTAATCTTGCTTATTAAGTATTGGTAATAGGTTGTCTTAAGTTTTAAAGTCCTTTGTGTTAGCTTATTGAGTTTTAATGGTAAAAATCAAGTAACCTTGTATTTAAAAGCCAAAAACAAATGTATAAGCTGCCATTTTCATTTTACTTTTTTAGTTTATTTACTTAATTAATTTTCTTAATTCTAGCCTATCTATGGTTCTTTGCGAGTCAATTTCTAACTTTTTTCAACTTTTCAGCCTAATGTCTTAGATATTAGTCTTAAATTTTGAGCATCTTAAAATAGTGGGAAAAGTATTTTTAAATTCAATTTTGTGTCACTTGCTGTCTTAATGAATCTTTTCTGTTTTTCGACTTTTTTCCTTGTTGCTTAATTTTAATCTGTTATGCTTTTTAGATTAGGTGATAGGTCTGGTTCAAGCTTAATTGTTATTTTAGGCTTATTGAGGTTTTTAGCCTAGCAGTCCTAAGTCTTTATATAGCAGTACTAACTTATAAGTTAGTACTGGTGAGTTCAAGTGCTTTTGTGGCTTATTTTATTTGCTAATCTTTACTCTTTTCTGCTTATTAAGTTTATGATTAGGGTTGTTTTTAGCTTATTTGCAAGTCTTTTTGCTTATTGAGTCTTAAAAAGTCACTTTCAAAAACCTTTATTTCTGTTTTAAGTGTCAAGTTGTCTTAAGTGTTATAGATGCTTTTCAGCTTATTTTCTTTGCTTAATTCCTGTCTATTTTGCTTATTAGGTCTAGGGCTTAAGCTGCTATAAGCTTATTTGGTCTCTTATTAGCTTGTTGAGTCCTAAGTTCAAATCATTTTAAGTTAAAATGTCATATAGGTTTTTTAGGCAATTTGTCTTTTTCAAAAGCTTTTTCTGAGCTTATTATTAAGTTTTAAATATAGTCCATTTTATTAAATTTGCTTATTGTCATGTTATCTAGCTTTTCAACAAGAAAAAAAATTCACCAAAAAAAAAGGCCAGGTGTTTACCAACTGGTGTGAACCTTTTCCTTAGACACAACACGCCTCAAACACCACTCACACTTAACCCATCATGCCCTTGGGACTTTTTCATTAAAGTCCCAACATGTTTATTATTTAAGGTGTTTTTCCTTGTTTTGCTTTTCAGCTTATTTTCGCTTATTTTCAGCTTATTTGTTCAGCTTTCCTTTCAGCTTTTAATTTTCTTAGATTACTCATAGTTTGAACTACTTTTCATGACTTTTTCAGATTTTTATAATTTAGTTTACTATTTGTTATGCATTTTTTAGATTAAATCCGTTTTTAATTCATATTAAATAAAATAAAAATAAAAAAATACAATTCTTTTTCTGCAAATTATTTTTAGTCATTTAGGATTTATAAAAAATAAAAAAATATTTTTAGGGTTAATTTTTGGTTATTTAGGTTTTAAGTCGCGTTTTTTTAATTCTCGTTAACCTTTTTAGGTCAAATCTTTAATTGCTTTAATTGTTGCTTGTTATTTTGAATTTATATTGTTAGAAATAAGGGATACCAAAATCAAAATTCTTAAAATATTTTAATTACGGTGATCAGAACTTAACCTCGATTTTTAATAGCACTTCGTCGGGATACGACTCAAGGAAGGTTTGTAATTTTATCTTTGGTTAAAATAAAATTAATCTTCTAAAATCCTCGCGGAATTCTTATCTTATACTATTATTGGTTTTGGGTATTTAGAATATATATTTAAGTATATATAGGTTATTTTGCTCAAATCAATTTTTGGCGCCGCTGTCGGGGATGTGTGTTACGATTATCGTGTTTCGTTCGAAGATTAGTGTTTGCAGCACACCCTAAAAGTAATCCCTCAACCCAACGCTTCCTAGTGAAGTATGAGAGTTATTGTTTTTTCATTTGTGAATATTTTCTTCTAGGAATAATTAAAAAAAATATTTTTTTTTAAAAACCCCAAAAAACTTCTATTTTAGTTTTCTTTTAAATTTTAATGATAAGAATAACCGTTTGTTAATTGTCGTTTTAGCTCTTCTTTAGTTAACAAACTATAAGAGAGGTATAGGATGGGTAGATCTTTGACTTCGACCTGGATGGAGAAGGGTTTTCACAGCCTTCAAGCTTACCTGCTCCTCGCTTCTTTGTATGTTTTCTAGAGAGCGACCATGCAACTTTTTTTGAATTTCGTGTTACCAAAAAATATTTTCTTTCATATTATTTTTATAATTTCTTTTCTTATGTATTATTTTAAAAATCCAAAAAAAATATTCTTCTTAACCCCCTTGTTGTTTAATTCTTCTCTTTATCCCTCTTTAATTCTTTCATCATGTATGGGTTTAAAAGGAATGTTTCGTTTGTGGAGCTGTTGTATATAGAGAACAATGTTGTTCAAATGTAAGTTCCGTAGATAATTTTGTTCGTGATCCTAATCCATGTTCTTATTGAGAAACCCCCGACTCATCTCAACATTACCCACGTAATTGTTCCAAGTGTGGATGTCCGTTTGGTGGTCTATATTGTCGACAATGTATGTGTGAGCGGTGTAGAAGAAATTACACGGACATTATTTTGTTTTCTAGATGCTGTTTTGTATCTTGAAATGCATTTCATTGATGATCTAATTATCAAACTCTTTTGTTGGATCCCAAATCGAAGGCTTTTTATGATTCTCCAAACTTTTTAAACCACCTCCACAACCTCAATACCAGAAGTATTCTTGGAGTTATGTGGGAATGATGCTCAATTATGGTACGATTTGGTTCCACCTCAAGTTTGTTTGTCTATAATTCAGACCAGTGTTACAAATCAAAAAACTTTGATAATAATTTTCAACAAACATCACCAAGTTTTTCCCACAAAACAATTACCTTTGTTGTGAGAAAAACTGCGGTGATCCTCATGCGGACTCTTCAGTGGTCAAACCGTTATGAAAACAAAAATCTTATTGATTCTAAGTCTTCTGGTTTTGACATTTTCACCCCAGCCATTATTACGTCATGCATAACCTCCGGAGGATGGACAAAGCGGTTATCGAATTTATAAGCAACTAGAAACTGTTAGTGATATCGCTTTGGAAGGGATAATAGTGTGGAAAATTTTGCTGCCAATGAAAACCTACATGAAAATCTATAACAAACCTTTTTTAAATCAGTTTGATTCATAATATCTTTTAGAGAAACTCCAAAGGTTTTATCGCTAGCTTGGGGGAGAGAATTTTTTGAAATTCAGCTGCTTTTAGAGAAAAGCAACCTAAAACCAGAGGATATACAAAGAATTGCTTGTAAACTTCTTAATGATGTGCGAATTATAAGTGAGGAGCTGGCAGAATATATTAATTCTCTGAGTTGGAATCGTCCTGCCTTCTACGACGATGATGATGATGATGATAAGTACACTGTTTAATATAAGGAATATTTAGAGAATTCGTCTAATACAATCACACCCGATTTACCAACCGAGGAGCCCGATAACTCTTTAAGTATGGGGGGACGGAGCATCTCAGAACTATTTTGAAACAGGTATTGACGAAGTAATAAATTCTAGTGTTGAGGACCTCGTCCCAATCCCAAGTGAGTCCGAGGATATTTTCGACGATACGTATGATGTGCCTTTTTGTGAAAATTCTCCTCATATTGATGTTTTCAACGATCACTTTGAGATTTTCTCCGATTTTAACGATGATTATACTTCGAGTGATGACGATTATGGTGAGGACATCGATTATGTTGAGGCATCACCTCCCGATTCTGAGCTCGTCAGCTTAGAGGAGGTGAAGGATTTTGACCCAGAAGATGGAGAGACTGACACTGATATTCTTCTGAAGATCAAGGATGATATACTTCATGAAAAATGTTGAATATCAATCTTCTTATTACTAAGATCGAATCTTTAAATTACAACCCCACTCCTGATTGTGTGCTCAAGTCTCCTTCCCCATTTCCTATCCCCGTTGAGGATAGTGACTCTTTCTTTGAGAAGTCCGATACTTCTCTCTCTTATTCGGATAATTCTTTACCCGAATTAGGAGGCCCCACTCACCCCAACTTCCTTTTAGCTTTCATTTACTGAGAAGACGAGTAGTGGCTTAGTGCCACTTACTCATGATTGTTAAACTCTCTTCACGAGGTAGGAGTCATTTCTTTTTGAGATCAAGCCCGATCAGGGTGAGTTGACTAGCGTCGTTATGGAAGATATATTAGGAGGTACTCGTGTTCGTGTGCCTAATGTCTTGCCCACCCATCCCACCCTTTATCAGGATTCAGACTTCTTTCCTTCTGATGATTCCCTCGGATCCGATCTTGAAGTTTCTTTTCCTTCCAGAACTAGAAACAAGATTTTTGATTCAGGGGATATTCTTTGAAGTCAAATCATGAGATTTTCTAATCTCAGGATATTTTCTCCAACATTATGTAAGCTTAACCCTTTGAAGATCGCCATTATCTTTCCTTCACATATGTTATCTGAATTTTTCTTCCTTATTTCACTTATCCGGTGGAATCTCCTTTTCTTCTCTCCTCTGGGAGTGAGGATATCATTTTTGACCCCAACATCTTCGCTTTGAGTTTTTATTCTTTAGGAGCCCGGGGTGGAATATGTTGTCTTTGGGAATGTTTGTTCCTTCCAACGTTGTTTCCATTCCTAATATCTCAATGGATATGGGGTGAGTCAAAGCTAGTGACTACAAAAAAAATACAAAGCTGTTCGTGGGTGGCAACCCATTCTTACCCTTAGTAGTAGTATATTAGTATAATAATGAATAAGTGTAATGTGAGGAGGCTCGCCTCTTCCTTTCTCGTGTTTCGTGTTTTGTGGTTTTATGTCTAGGATTGCCCAGATTTTGAAGACTCTCATGCTCATGGTTTTGTCCATCGTTCACTCGATCTTCCATCCTTTGTATTCTTATATATGGGAATCCTATATCCGAGATTTTATTGATTTGACGTTTATCTACTAGCATTTTTAATAAACGGCTTTAGATTTTCGTAGAGAACCCTTAGTATTTGGATTATGCCTTGAAATTAGTATGGGGGTGACAGTCTTACATTGAGGACAGTTTGTAGTTCTAGTATGGGGGGATCTTTTGATTTGATCTTACTTGCTTTGCCTTGTCTTCACGTAACCCCGTTTTTCCACCAAAAATATGCCAAAATTTAAAAATTTTCAAAAATATAATAAGTGTTTAGACACATAGTTTTGTTTTTTTAGGAATAAATTTTGACTTGATCGAGCATGTTACACTCTAGCTTGCCCCTTAGCTTTTGAGACTAAGCATTCGTGGGAGATTCTTTTTAAATAGATTTATTTTGCGAAAAAAGAACGAAAAAAATAATTAGAGTTTTATATAAAGTTTTGTGACTAAAGCAAGGATTTAGTTTGGAAATCTTAAGAGCTCATAGAGGTTAATTGTGGCTTTTTGATCCCATTATCTTAATAAACATTATATAGCTGTGAATAAATAATGTTACTTTAGGTTTTTGCGACTCTTAGTTTAGATCCCTTCGAAGAGATTCCTTCTAGTGAAATTAAGGTACACATCAAGTTTTTGTTAGTGTTATGGGGAAATAGGCTACCGATTCTTGACGGCTCGCTACCATTGTCTAGGTAGTTAAAAGACCACATGACTTGAAATTTGGCTAAATAATAACAATAGTTATGTAATAATAAACCGAAGCCGAAATAAGACTTCTAGATCATAGTCCACTCGCATACCGATGTGACAGTCGTTTAAAGGGTGGAGGTATGAATAAAAATAAAAACTATGGGCTGATAAAAGTTTACTGCATCTTGCCGGCTCACAACCGATGTTGCGGTCTTCTAAATAAGGAAATAGTAATAATCCGAGACTGATAAAAGTTTGCTGCATCTTGCCGGCTCATAACCGATGTTGCAGCCTTCTAAAAGGTCGAGGAACTCCTGGTCAAAATAAGACTCCTGGACCATGGTCGGCTCGCATACCGATGTGGCAGTTGTTTAAAAGACCGGGAGGTTTAATAATGTTGCTATAATAATAATGTTGATAATAAAGCCAAATTTCGACTCCGGGGTTATCTAAATAGGATAACTCCTAAATCGCACGAAATTAGAACCTTAATGTGGACCTTACTCTCACCATATCATCTCTTTAGGAAAGGATTTCAAACTAATTGTGGTCTAAACCGGGTTTACTTTATGTGAATAAGACATTAATCTATTTGTCACCAATAATAAAACCTTTAGAGGATTTAGGAAATAAGGGAGCGAAAAGTAGCTATGCTTTCACAATTAGCATTTATAAGTAGTGTTAGCATCTTAACTTGTATTTAACAATGATTTCATTTTTAAGCTTGGTTTGGGGCGAGTGAAAAATCAAGAACGATGAATTTATCCTTTTTAGTGTTTCTTGTTTCGTAAAAGTTATGATAATAATAAATGCATAAAAATGGAAAACGGGGTGTTTCAAATCTAGTGATTTCTTATATCATTACGTGAGGACACGGCACCCAATAGCTTTTGAAACTTTTTTTTATGCTTGATGGTATGTGCTTAAATACACATACCTTTTACCCAATAAACGATCTAAAAAGACCAATAATTACCAATAATTGCATAAAATGCATTGTATTTGTTTATATTATGCATTGTGTCTTGCAGGTAATGGATACAGCATAAATGGACAAAAATAAAGCAAAGCGGACAAAACCGAGCACGGGAATGGAATGAGCATGAAAAACCAAAGCCGAAGGCATACCCAACTTTTACAGACCAACCCGGGCCCATTAAAATGGGTCGGGTCAGCCCAAGATTGATACTATTTAAAACCTTAAGTCTAATATCAAACCTTTATGCCTTAACCCTTTAAGAACTTATCCAATCCATTTAAAACCATTCCCGGCCCAAACCATATAACAAAAGCCTATTTCCAAAACCCAAGTCAAATTTTATATTAACACAGAGTCAACCGTATATACATTTTTGGTCAAAAGTACTGTTTATCCCTTTCCCTTTTCCCTCTCTTTTCATTTTCACCCCAAGCAAATGAAAGCGCAGGGTAAAAGCTTATTAACCCACGCCTTCATACCTTCTAGAAGCATGCTCTTGACATCACACTTAGACACGTTGGCAATCCGTGGGTATCTAATTGGTTGAAAGGATATGGCACCAAGATCAAGGGCTCTAAATGGTTGCGTGAAGATTAATCAAGATTAAAGGGCTTGGATTAAAGGATTTGGACGCTCCTGAGGTTCTGGATCCTTCACTCCATCACTATATAAGGAAAGCCAATCACACAGTGAAGAGCCATCTAGGAGTAGGGTAGCTTATTAGCTTATTAGTTGCTTATTTTAGCTTATTGTTCTTTCATTTAAATGTAATTTACTTTTCTAAAGCCTGTAATCTCTTTTAGTTCAATAAAATTCAAGTTTCATTTATATTGTGCCTTAATTCTGTTTTCACTTTTAAGCAAATTGGTTTAAATATGTCCTACTAATAAACTCAAATAAGCTCATTACTTTCTCAGCTATTGCTTATTAAGCTAAGCTTGTTTTAAGCTTAGCTTAATAAGCTCATTACTTAATTCTCTCAAAAGGTCTTGAATAAGCCAATGGAAGATAAGCTAGATTTGGATGGGCTTATAGGGCTTATTCTTAGCTTATTTTATAAGCTAGCTTGTAGACTAAGCTCTATTTGAGCATCTATTATCCCTATTTTGAGCAAGGGATCAATGTAAGTCCATTTTGCCAACTTTAACTTTATTTCTGTTTTGCTTTATTCAGCTTATTCTATGCTCTTTGTCTGCTTATTGTCTGCTTAATACTTGCTTATCAATGTTTATTTTAGTTTATTCAGAGTTAATTTAGTTTAATGTGATTAAGTTTATAGTTTAGTTTAGATTTGTCCTTAGTCTACTTAAATCTACCCAAATTAGTTTTTATATAGTTTATTAAAGTAGGTTATCTTAAAGATCTTAATTGTCTAAAATCTTTGCTATATTATCTTTTAATATCTCAAGTCTTATTCTGTTTTTAGTTTGCATAGCTTATCCAAGCTTGTTTGAGTTTAAAAACCTTATTTTAGTTATTTAAAGGGGTGTTTGGGATAAGCAAGATCAGCATAGCAAATCTATTTTTGGATGGTTATTAGGATCTCTACTAGTTTTCATAAGCTCTGATATAGTCTAAACAATAGGTTTAGCAAGCTTAAATTGGGATTTGTGAAGTTTTGCTAGTTCATCCTTTAGTCTACTAGTTCACAAGCTTTAATGTATGC
This sequence comes from Tanacetum coccineum, assembly GCA_026074375.1. Lineage (NCBI taxonomy): Eukaryota > Viridiplantae > Streptophyta > Magnoliopsida > Asterales > Asteraceae > Tanacetum > Tanacetum coccineum. The sequence goes on along the minus strand of BQNB010046366.1, from coordinate 28,146 downwards.
TATCTGTCTTGTTATAGTTTATTTGCTTATGTTTAGTTTAATCTTACTTATTAAGTCTTAGTAGTAGGTTATCTTAAGTTTTAAAGTTCTTTGTGTTAGCTTATTGAGTCTTAATGGTAAAAATCAAGTAACCTTCTATTCAAAAGCCAAAAACAAATGTATAAGCTGCCATTTTCATTTTACTTTTTTAGTTTATTTACTTAATTAATTTTCTTAATTCTAGCTTCTATGTGTTCTTTGAGAGTCAATCTCTAACTGTTTTCAACTTTTCAGCCTAATGTCTTAGCTTATTAGTCTTAAATTTGAGCTTAAAAAGTGGGAAAAGTATTTTAAAATCAATTTTGAGTCTGCTGTCTTTAATGATCTTTACTGTTTTCTAGCTTATTCCTTGTGCTTAATTTTAATCTGTTATGTTTTTTAGATTTAGGTGAAAAGGCTTGTTCAGCTTAATTGCTTATTTAAGTGCTTATTGAGGTTTCATTAGCCCTAGCAGTCCTAAGTCTTTATATAGCAGTACTAACTTATAAGTTAGTACTGCTGAGTTCAAGTGCTTTTGTGGCTTATTTTATTTGCTTATTTTTACTCTTTTCTGCTTATTAAGTTTAGGGTTAGGGTTGTTTTCATCTTATTTGCAAGTCTTTTTGCTTATTGAGTCTTAAAAGTCACTTTCAAAAACCTTTATTTCTATTTTAAGTGTCAAGCTGTCTTAAGTGTTTTAGATGCTTTTCAGCTTATTCACTTTGCTTAATTCCTGTCTATTTTGCTTATTAGGTCTAGGGCTTAAGCTGCTATAAGCTTATTTGGTCTCTTATTAGCTTGTTGAGTCCTAAGTTTAAATCATTTTAAGCTAAAATGGCATATAAGTTTTTAGGCAATCTGTCATTTCAAAAGCTTTTTCTGAGCTTATTATTAAGTCTTAAATATAGCCCTTTTTATTAAATTTGCTTATTGTCATGTTATCTAGCTTTTCAAAAAGAAAATTCAAAAAAAAAATATTTCACCAAAAAGAAAGGCCACAGGTTTCGAACCTGTGACCTCTCCCTTAGCACACACACGCCTCAACACCACACACACTTAACCATCATGCCCTTGGGACTTTTTCATTAAAGTCCCAACATGTTTATTATTTAAGGTGTTATTCCTTGTTTTTCTTTTCAACTTCTTTTCGCTTATTTTCAGCTTATTTGTTCAGCTTTCCTTTTAGCTTTTAATTTTCTTAGATTACTCATAGTTTGAACTACTTTTCATGAATTTTTCAGATTTTTATAATTTAGTTTACTATTTTTTAGGCATTTTTTAGATTAAATCCGTTTTTAATTCATATTAAATAAAATAAAAATCAAAAAAATATAATTCTTTTTCTGAAAATTATTTTTAGTCATTTAGGATTTATAAAAAATAAAAAAAATATTTTTAGTGTTAATTTTTGGTTATTTAGGTTTTAAGTCGCTTTTTTTATAATTCCCGTTAACATTTTTAGGTCAAATCTTTAATAGATTTAATTGTTGCTTGTGTTTGCTTGTTTTTGCATTATATTTGTTAGAAATAGGATACCAAATCAAAATCTTAAAATATTCAATTCACGAGATAACGAACTTAACCTCGATTTTCAATTCCTACTTTGTCGGGATACGACTCGGGAAGGTTTTGAATTTTACTTTGGATAAAAGGAATCTTCTAGAATCCTCGCGGAATTCTTATCTTATACTATTATTGGTTTTGGGTATTTAGAATATATATTTAAGTATATATAGGTTATTTTGCTCAAATCAATTTTTGGCGACGAGGGTTGTCGGGGATGTGTGGTTACGTATTATGTGTTTTGTTCGGAAGATTAGTGTTTGCAGCACACCCTAAAAGTAATCCCTCAACCCAACGCTTCCTAGTGAAGTATGAGAGTTATTGTTTTTCATTTGTGAATATTTTCTTCTATGAAAATAAAAAAATATTTTACACTTCTATTTTTATTTCTTTTAATTTTAATGATAAGAATAACCGTTTGTTAATTGTCGTTTCAGCTCTTCTTTATTTAACAAACTATAAGAGAGGTATAGGATGGGTAGATCTTTGACTTCGACCTGGATGGAGAAGGGTTTTCACAGCCTTCACGCTTACCTGCTCCTCCGCTTCTTTGTATGTTTTCTAGAGAGCTACCATGCAACTTTGACTTTCGGTTACCAAAAATATTTTTCTTTCTTATTTTTATTATTTCTTTTCTTATGTATTATTTTAAAAATCCAAAAAAAATATTCTTCTTAACCCCCTTGTTGTTTAATTCTTCTCTTTATCCCTCTTTAATTCTTTCATCATGTATGGGTTTAAAGAATGTTCGTCTTGTGGAGCTTTGTATAATAGAGAACAATGTTGTTCAAATGTAAGTTCCGTAGATAATTTTGTTCGTGATCCTAATCCATGTTCTTATGATGAAACCCCCGACTCATCTCAACATTACCCACGTAATTGTTCCAAGTGTGGATGTCCGTTTGGTGGTCTATATTGTCGACAATGTATGTGTGAGCGGTGTAGAAGAAATTACACGGACATATTTTGTTCTATATGCTGTTTTGAATCTTGAAATGCATTCATTGATGATCTAATTACAAACTCTTTTGATGATCCAAATCCGAAGTCTTTTAATGATTCTCCAAACTTTTTCAACCACCCTCCACAACCTCAATACCAGACGTATTCTTGTGAGTTATGTGGGAATGATGCTCATTATGGTTACGATTTGGTTCCACCTCAAGTTTGTTTGTCTATAATTCAGACCAGTGTTACAAATCAAAAAACTTTGATAATAATTTTCAACAAACATCACCAAGTTTTTCCCACAAAACAATTACCTTTGTTGTGAGAAAAACTGCGGTGATCCTCATGCGGACTCTTCAGTGGTCAAACCGTTATGAAAACAAAAATCTTATTGATTCTAAGTCTTCTGGTTTTGACATTTTCACCCCAGCCATTATTACGTCATGCATAACCTCCGGAGGATGGACAAAGCGGTTATCGAATTTATAAGCAACTAGAAACTGTTAGTGATATCGCTTTGGAAGGGATAATAGTGTGGAAAATTTTGCTGCCAATGAAAACCTACATGAAATCTATACAAACCTTTTTTAAAACAGTTTGATCATATATCTTTTAGAGAAACACCAAAGGTTTTATCGCTAGCTTGGGAGAAATTTTTTGAAATTCAGCATGCTTTTAGAGAAAAGCAACCTCAACCAGAGGATATACAAGAATTGCTTCGTAAACTTCTTAATGATGTGCGAATTATAAGTGAGGAGCTGGCAGAATATATTAATTCTCTGAGTTGGAATCGTCCTGCCTTCTACGACGATGATGATGATGATGATAAGTACACTGTTTAATATAAGGAATATTTAGAGAATTCGTCTAATACAATCACACCCGATTTACCAACCGAGGAGCCCGATAACTCTTTAAGTATGGGGGACGAGCATCTCAGCACTATTTTGGAAACAGAATTAGACGAAGTAATAAATTCTAGTGTTGAGGACCTCGTCCCAATCCCAAGTGAGTCCGAGGATATTTTCGACGATACGTGTGATGTGCCTTTTTGTGAAAATTCTCCTCATATTGATGTTTTCAACGATCACTTTGAGATTTTCTCCGATTTTAACGATGATTATACTTCGAGTGATGACGATTATGGTGAGGACATCGATTATGTTGAGGCATCACCTCCCGATTCTGAGCTCGTTAGCTTAGAGGAGGTGAAGGATTTTAACCCAGAAGATGGAGAGACTGACACTGATATTCTTCTGAAGATCAAGGATGATATACTTCATGAAAAATGTTGAATATCAATCTTCTTATTGCTAAGATCGAATCTTTAAATTACAACCCCACTCCTGATTGTGTGCTCAAGTCTCCTTCCCCATTTCCTATCCCCGTTGAGGATAGTGATTCTTTCTTTGAGAAGTCCGATAGTTCTCTCTTTTATTCGGATAATTCTTTACCCAAATTAGGAGGCCCCACTCACCCCAACTTCCTTTTAGCTTTCATTTACTGAGAAGACGAGTAGTGGCTTAGTGCCACTTACTCATGATTGTTAAACTCTCTTCACGAGGTAGGAGTCATTTCTTTTTGAGATCAAGCCCGATCAGGGTGAGTTGACTAGCGTCGTTATGGAAGATATATTAGGAGAACCTCGTGTTCGTGTGCCTAATGTCTTGCCCACCCATCCCACCCTTTATCAAGATTCGGACTTCTTTCCTTCTGATGATTCCCTCAGATCCGATCTTGAAGTTTCTTTTCCTTCCAGAACTAGAAACAAGATTTTTGATCCGAGGATATTCTTTGAAGTCCAATCCATGAGATTTCTATCACAGGATACTTTTTCTCCAACATATGTAAGCTTACCCTTTGAAGATCGCCATTATCTTTCCTTCACATATGTTATCTGAATTTTTCTTCCTTATTTCACTTATCCGGTGGAATCTCCTTTTCTTCTCTCCTCTGGGAGTGAGGATATCATTTTTGACCCGGCATCTCCGCTTTGAGTTTTTATTCTTTAGGAGCCCGGGGTGGAATATGTTGTCTTTGGGAATGTTTGTTCCTTCCAACGTTGTTTCCATTCCTAATATCTCAATGGATATGGGGTGAGTCAAAGCTAGTGACTACAAAAAAAATACAAAGCTGTTCGTGGGTGGCAACCCATTCTTACCCTTAGTAGTAGTATATTAGTATAATAATGAATAAGTGTAATGTGAGGAGGCTCGCCTCTTCCTTTCTCGTGTTTCGTGTTTTGTGGTTTTATGTCTAGGATTGCCCAGATTTTGAAAGACTTCTCTATGCTCATTGTTTGTCCACTCGTTCACTCGATTTTTTCCATCCTTTGATTCTTATATATGGGAAATCCTATATCCGAGATTTTTTTGGAATTGACGTTTATTTACTTGAATTTTTTATAAGGCTTTAGATTTTCGTAGAGAACCCTTAGTATTTAGATTATGCCTTGAAATTAGTATGGGGGTGACAGTCTTACATTGAGGACAATGTGTTGTTCTAGTATGGGGGGATCTTTTGATTTGATCTTACTTGCATTTGCCTTGTCTTCAGGTAACCCCGTTTTTCAACCAAAAATATGCCAAAATTAAAAAATTTTCTCAAAATATACATAAGTGGTTTAGGGACACATTGTTTTGTTTTTTTAGGAAATAAATTTTTGACTTGACGAGCATGTTACACTCTAGCTTTGCCCCTTAGGCTTGAGACTAAGCATTCGTGGGAGATTCTTTTTAAATAGATTTATTTTGCGAAAAAAGAACGAAAAAACAAAAAATGATAGAGTTTTATATAAGTTTTGATGCTAAGCAAGGATTAGTTGGATATCTTAAGAGCTCATAGAGGTTAACTGTAGCTTTTTTCTCCCATTAGCTTAATAAACATTATATAGTTGTGAATAAAGAAAGTTACTTTAGGTTTTTGCGATTCTTAGTTTAGATCCCTTCGTAGAGATTCCTTCTGGTGAAATTAAGGTACACATCGAGGTTTTGTCAGTGTTGTGGGGAAATAGGCTACCGATTCTTGACGACTCGCTACCGTTGTCTAGGTAGTTAAAAGACCACAGGACTTGAAATTTGGCTGAATAATAATAATTATGTAATAATAAACCAAAGCCGAAATAAGACTTCTGGATCATGGTCGGCTCGCATACCGATGTGACAGTCGTTTAAAGGGTGGAGGTATGAATAAAAATAAAAACTGTGGGCTGATAAAAGTTTACTGTCTCTTGCCGGATCACAACAGATGTGGCAGTCTTCTAAATAAGGCACATAGTAATAATCCGAGACTGATAAAAGTTTGCTGCATCTTGCCGGCTCACAACCGATGTTGCAGCCTTCTAAAAGGTCGAGGAACTCCTGGTCAAAATAAGACTCCTGGACCATGGTCGGCTCGCATACCGATATGGCAGTTGTTTAAAGGACCGGGAGATTTAATAATGTTGCTATAATAATAATGTTGATAATAAAGCCAAATTTCGACTCCGGGGTTATCTAAATAGGATAACCCCTAAATCATGCGAAATTAGAACCTTAACGTGGACCTTACTCTCACCATATCGTCTCTTTAGGAAAGGATTTCAAACTAATTGTAGTCTAAGCCGGGTTTACTTTATGTGAATAAGACATTAATTTATTTGTCACAAATAATAATAATAAAATCTTTAGAGGATTTAGGAAATAAGGGAGCGGAAAGTAGCTATGCATACACAATTAGCTTTTATGAGTAGTGTTAGCATCTTAACTTGTATATAACAATGATTTCGTTTTTAAGCTTGGTTTGAGGTGGGTGAAAAATCAAGGACGATGAATTTATCCTTTTAATGTTACTTGTTCCGTGAAGTTATGATATGTATGAATGTTAATAAATGCATTAAAAATGGTTAAACGGGGGGCTTTCCAAAACTAGTGATTTCTTAATCCCTTTAGATGAACACTTAGCTACTTTTTGAGGTATTTAGTCTAAGGGGGATTGAAATTTTTGCTTTTCTAAGTGTGTATTTATGACATTGCATGAGGACATGACAATAGCTTAGTATGAGGGATTTTTGATATGTGTCTAATCACATATCATTTCACCTTACTAAAATAGGCTCAAAAGACTAAAATACATGAAAAATGCAGTGTATATGTGTGTTTTGTCAATTGTGTCTTGCATGTAACAGATATTCAATAAAAGGACAAAAATAAAGCAAAACAAACAAAATCGAGCACGAGAATGGAAAGAGTGCAAGAAATCAAAGCCAAAGGCGTATACATCCTTAATGGGCTAACCTGTACCTATTTTATTAAGCCCATTATAACATGAAATTCATAAAATATAAGCCTATTTCATAAGCTTAATATAAAAGTCCAAAATCCATATCCATTAAACCATTTACCATTAATTCTGGCCTAATTCCTTTCCGAGCCCAACTCTTATAACCCTAAACTAATTCACCTAAGTCAAACTTATAAGGACGAGTCAAATGTTACTGTGGATCATCCCCTATTTCCCTCTAATCCATCCTCCCCCCTCCCAATTTTACTTAACAACGCACCAGGGTAAAAGCCTTCTAGTCCCACACATCAAGTACTTCTAGAAGGGCAACTCTTGACACCTCTAAACCCTCTATAGCCACGCTGGCAATCCCACACCCTCCCATTGGTCAATCATGCATGTAAGCAATCTAACAGATGAAAAGATAAGGATTAAGAGGCGGTTATTGATCAAAGGCTAAGATTAGAAGATGAGAACGCTCCTGGAAAGCTAAAAGGTTCTTCTCTCCCTTATAAATAGAGGGTTGGATCACACATTAGGGGTGTGTAGGTTTTAGCTTAAGCTTTGTAATTTTGTAGCGTTTTAGTAGCTTATGAGTTTCTTTTCATGTCATTTACTTTTCCAAGCATTGTAATCCGTTAAATTTTCAATAAAAGTCAGTTTTCATTTAATTTTGTGTTTTAATTCAAGTTTTTTCCTTAATGCAATTATGGTTTATATTGTTCATAATCTCTTAATAAGCTCTTAAAAGCTTTCTTTACTTCAAAAGTTTGCTTGCATTCAGTTAAGCCTTTACAAGCTTAACTGAGTTTGTTTTTCACTTAAATTCTCCCCTAAATTACCTTAGCTTTTGTTTTGGATGATAAGCCAATTATAGAAGGGCTTATAGACCTCACCAGCTTGTTTCTAACTAGCTGGAGCTTGTAGATATGCTTTTTAGAGCATTATCAGATCCCTGTTTGGCTGGGATCAAGGTACACTTCATTTTCACCCTTATTTAGCTTAATACTGTTTAGCTTATAGATCTGCTTATTATTGCTTAAATCTCTGTTAGTTTGTGCTTATTTGTCCTTTATTTTCTTAGTGGTATATCTGTTTTCTATTATCTAAGCCTAATTTAGCCTTTTATCGTTTAAAAATGCAAAACCAGTATTTAAGGGGGTGTTTGGCACAAGCAGCACTATCACTTGTTAGTGCTGCCTAAGCTACTTTGGCCTTTCAATCAGTTTTAACTAGCTTAAACTTGGTCTATAAGTCAGCTTTTATAAGTTTCTAAAGTTTAAAAATAAAGTTTAAGGTTCAAAGAATCCATGGTTTGAATCTGTGGTTTTCTAGTTTGATAACCAAGCTTATTTGTTTAGAATTTGATTAAGTGCTTGTAGGTGTTGTTTTCTTGCTTGTTTTTAGGCTCAAAATGCAGTAGAATATAGTTGGTATAAGTGTGCAATTGTCTTGTTGGGTTAAGTCAAATTCTGTCAGTTTTCAAGTCCATTTACCAAAGTCTTAAAAGCCACTTTTCAATAGCAATTTTTAAGTTAGATTTAGCTTGTTTAATGGTCTGAAATTGATAACATAAGCTCATTAGATATCAAGCTTGATCTGTTTTAGCTTTTTGAGTTTTTACATCAGCTTTTACTAGCTTAAAGATAGGGGTGCAAAAGTTCATTTGTCTTTTCAAACTTTTAAAAAAATAAAAAAATAGTTTAGTAGTAATCTGTCAGTTTTCAAGTCCTTTTTCTAGCTTATTTTCAAAACCAATTTTCTTAATTCTTGTTTTAATGTGTTCTTTGGATGTCAATGTTAATCTGTTTTTAGTATATACCTTATTACAAGTGCTTATTTGGTCTTAATTGAAGCTCAAAGTTGGCCATTCTTCATTTAAAACTGTATGTTTAAGCCCACTTTCCTTTTAGCTTCTGAAAGCTTTTGAGCTCAAATTGTTTGTTGATTTCTATTTATAAGTGCTTATTAAGGGCAAGTTAAGGTCTGTGTTTAGCCTATTAGTTTTCAAATTGCTTATTGAGTCTTAAAATCCAAATCAGTTTAGCTTAAAGAGTTCATAGTTATATCTTAGTCATTCTGTCATTTCTTGCTAGCTTAATCTAGCTTAATATCAAGTTTTGCCAAAAAGTTCTTTATTAAAGTTTGTATTTTGCTTATTCGTGCTTCTTAGCTTATTTTCTGCTTATTACTTTAGCCATTTTTTCAGTTTTTAATTTTCTTAGATTCTACAAAGTTTAAAGTATTTTTCATAATTTTTCTAGATTTTTAATAATTATTTTACTATTTTTAACATTTAATTTAGATTAAATTAGTTTTTAATTCATAAAAAATAAAATAAAAGTCAAAATTAGTTTTTGCTGCTTATTTCTTCAACATATTTTCCAGTTTTTAATTTTCTTAGATTCTACATAGTTTAAAGTAATTTTCATAATTTTTCCAGATTTTTAATAATTAGTTTACTATTTTTAAGATTATTTTTAGATTAAATTAGTTTTAATTCATAAAAAATAAAATAAAAAGTCAAATAAAAAATAATTTCTTTTCAAAATTTATTTTAATTCTTTTAGAGCAAATGCGTAAAACCCTAAAAATAAATTGTGCATTACATAATGTCGTACAATGACCTAAGTTACGAGGTGTTATATGTAGCATCTATGAAGTCACAGTTTGACTCCTACTGTCAGCTGCCTGCAACTGTGAAATCACTGCCTACTGACTCATCACTACAGAGAATAATGTCATAATCTCTGAACGTGCCATGTAGCGTCCCCATGCCTCCCGGGAAACCAGAGCCTCCTGATCTAGTAATCGTGCAGTCTCATAGTGGTACTGACTATCATCAACAACGTCTCAAGACTTGTGTATTTCCAACATCAACCTAGAGCCCTACTAGCCGGGAGTTACCCGTAATACTTAGTAGGCTATACAACATAGCTAAACAAAAGACAAAAGATCCATACCGGATAGCTAATCAAAACAAAAGATCTATACTGCCTGCTAGCTGGGAGTAACCCATAAAAACTTAGCAGGCTATATAGTATAGCTACAATATGGTAGAAAAGTAACCCTAGGCACTACTACCAGTATCCTCTAAGGTGTCATCGCATGCTCCAGCCTCCAAAGCCTGAATACGCATGATATGCCTCGTCACGCGATCATCTGCGTCCTGACGCCGCCACTCGTGGTGATGCGCCTGAGTCTTCAACACCGTAATCCGTGCCTCTAATGTCCTGCTGTAAGCCTCAGATCTAGCCAAGGCCTGATAAGTCTCAATACTCTCTTTCTCGTAAGCAAGCCTCTCTCTCCTCAACACCTCAATCTCAGCTCTCACAGCAGAACGATCCTTCTGAGCCTCATGATGTCGTGAGTAAAACTCCGAACTCTCTCTCCTGCGAACATCTGCCTGGTGACTGACCCTCAAGTTGACCACCTCTACGGCGGCCATCATCCTCCTCTCAGTATCTCAAACCCTGGTATCCACAGTGTCTACAAAACTGTAATCGACCCTACTGGCCATAATGGGTCCTAGCTGTCTCGCAGTAGCAGCAACAGAACTCTCCCCAACCTCTCACCTAGGTTTGGGAGCAGTAAGTAGTAGTCTCTTTTGAGGTGGCGTGTCAGCCTCGGGAATATCAGCTCTGTGGCTAGTGGATGGTGCAGGTAGTGGTATAAGTAATAATGGTGGCGTCCCTGATGGAAGTAGTGGATGATAGGTGGATGGTGCTGCAGCTCTCATCTGAGCCATGGCTGCTCTAGTACGTGGGGGCCGGATAAGTGAGGGTAAAAAGGATGGTGGTGGTAGTGGAGGTGTAGGTTCAGAGTGGCATGTACTCAGGGTACATCGGCTCAGGAACAAAGTCCAGTGGGGGTGGTGACTGCGGCTCCTCGGGGCCAGGCATGTAGTCAGGCGATGGTGGAGCCTGATAAGCAGCCACTATGTAAGCATATGGGTCCTCTGGCATAATGGGTGGTCCATCGACTCCTGGTGAACCAATGTCTGACCCATCCTCAAATGGACTGGACACTGCCGTGTAGGTGACCGTGGAATCTTCCGAATCTGACATAACTGTATCTGAAAATCCAAAATAACTTATATTAGTATTTAATATAAGACTCTTATAGTAATATACATTTATATCATAACATGTATATCAATCATGAATATCAATCATGCATGCATCTAGCCTAACCGACTAATGCACAAGTAGTGTATGTATGTATGTATGCATGTATGTCCCGTGAAAAACCCCTTTTGTATATAAGCAATGTTTGAAAACGGTTATAGTCCAGCAAAAACATTTTGACCTGGTTCTCTATAACCTTGGCTCTTGATACCAATCTGTAACACCCCCAAAATGGCTCGCAGCGGAATAAGGGTCCGGGGCATGTCACATCTTAGATCAATAACACAAGATATATATAGAACGACCATTAAAAGTCGTTTAAAACTGATACATTGGATTTAACAAACATTTGTTACAAAAAGCCCGAAGCTTAACTTCTTCATTGTCCATATTACAAAGATACTAGTTCATAATACATGATTCCCAAAATATAATGCAACCATATCTTTAAGCATGTCATCCCAAAATACAAAATCACCAATGTATCGCTTGCACCTTGTGCTTACTGACCTCCTGAAAAACATTGCTTTAAAACGTCAACAATAATGTTGGTGAATTCATAGGTTTGATAAATCGTATAAAGTTGGACCACAAGATTTCCCCAAGTATATGATAATGCAGGAGATGCAAAACATCACATAATTGTAATTACGTTGCTCTAAGCTCATGACACTGAAGCTCGACATAAATAAATGGCAATATATAATTGCCCACATTGCCCGTATTGATGTTCTAACCCGCAACATCCCTAATCCGACATGGCATACGTTCATTTGCCTAGTGATAGCTAATCACCCGAATGGGGATGTCAATCCCAATAGATCTATTTATAACATTCGCGCTTACTGAGACCAATCCAATTGGTTATACCATAATTAACAGTTCATGATAATGGGCTCATTGGGTTATCGCTACTTAGGCAACACGTAATCAATATAAAATATTATCCACTTGTGTCCAGTTATAAAACAAATGCATGTTTTCCACCCTAAAACTTATAAAACAAAACCATGTAAAACGTGGGGCTATGAACTCACCTTGAGTTACTGAAAATCTAAATATCACAGATAATGCGTCACGTAAATGATCGAATGCAACCTAATCCAATATAGGTCGTATAAGTACTAATCACATTGATTAACTAATAACATATACAAGTCCGTGTAGCTACATCATCATCTATTTGTAATTTAAAAATCGTTGTTATAGAGTGAAAACGTTTATAATTATCGTTTTAGTAAAACTAGCATAACTTTCCCGTTTTAAACCCGTTTCTTGCGTTTCTTACGTCCACGTCTTCGTATTAAGATGATATATACAAATATTACATTTTCATATTTTATAACCTTCTGATGAACAGTACTTTTACTGTTTATGATGTTTTATAAATTTACTTTTATAAATTTAATTGTCGTAACACCCGTAATTGCAATAACTTATTCGTTTTAATCCCGATTTTAGCGATTCCTTCGACCACGTCTTTGTTATCAAAATTATCACATTTTTATAAAGTGGGGTCTGCTGATGAACAGTAATTTTTACTGTTCATAGTTTATAAAATTACTTTCATAAACTCGAATTATCGTAAACGTCGTATTTTATTCGTTTTAGCTCCGTTTTTAGTAATTCTTTCGAGCACGTTCTCGTAATTGAAAGTTCTATTTATTTATGAAGTTTACAAAAATTAATGTTTCTGTCATGAACAGTAACGTTTTATAAAAAATAGTTTTATAAAAGTATTTTTATACATTTTAAGTATATAAACCGCGTATTCATATACTTGTCTTCGTTTTTATCGAAAAAATTCGTTTCTTATTGTTTTGGAATCTAAAAAATGTGGATAATCTATTAAAAATCCAAACTTTCGGATTTGTATATTTTTATATATTGTTTATAGAATGTTTTTATAAAACCGTTTATTTATCGTAGAACTTGTTTTTACCGTATCTTTTTCGTTATTAATCTGTTTTTCAAGTTTCTTACCTTTTTGGAATCGTCATGAGTCGTATTATTTTTCTAAAAGGTCAAACCTACTGATTTAAATTCGAAATCCAAGCAGCCCTTTTAATATCAATATGTATACTTTTATATAAAGCTTATTTTATGTACTTTTTAATCTTGCAACTTACTACAAGTCTCTTTTATCCAAAGATATTATATGTGATTCATATAATAAAGTTCCATTAGTCAATTCATTGTCACTCCTACAAGGTCCATGGTAACAATATTAATAGCTTTACAAAGTTATATTATACACTTTTACTTGTAGCTTCTTTAAGTAAAACAATATTAAACCTAATCTTGCATTAACTCTTTTAAGCTTTTCCAAGATTGTAAATACACTTATGTTTTCTATCCATTTATAACCTTTTTAATATCAAATCCATATAGCAGTGTATAAGTGTACAAATTTCACAATCATAAGTAAAATTACATTATTACATGTTAAAGTATCTTAGTGGTGATTTACATACAGAAACATATATACATCATATAACCATGAATGAAAAAGTTAAGGGCTTTAGATAACCTTAGTGATGAATGATGATGATGAGAAATAAGTGCTAAACTCTTGCTTAGACTTAAAACCAAAGCTTGCAAAAGTGAAAACCCTAGATTAGGTTATAAACCCTAATCTTACTTTCTTTGCTTCAATACTTGTAAAAGGTTAACCAAGGCTTGCAAACACCTTAGTATATCTTAGGAATGATGTGTGATGGCTTGTATAGGTTGTATAAAAATTTGTATGGATTATCCAAAAGGGGTGTTTTGAGCCGTGGGTTGCCAAGAGAGGAAAATGAGAGTTTTGTTTGATTTTTAGTTAAGTGTTTGTGTTGTATGTGTTCTCTTACAAGTATGCTAGTATTATATATGATCAAACTAGTCAAAAGATTGCAATAGTGGTCTTAGGAACAAAAGGAGGGTCTTAAGGAGAGTTGTAGTCAACATGAAACATATTAGGGCTAGGTTTTAATGACTAAGAGTTTGTACAAGACCAAGTTGGTATTTTTTGTGTGCTTCTTGTCCCATTGTTGTTGTATGTCATAGGTTAGGAGGGGGGAAGGTTTATAGAAGCCTTTTGAGATTTTACAAGTATTTAGTATCATATATGTAAGGTTTATTTTCTAATGTACAAGGTGACATATGATATTAATTTAGGTAAAGTTTAATAAAACTTTGGGTATTGAGTACAATTGTGGGTATTTGTTGGAGCGTAGAATTATTTTTGTGGTTTCAGAAATGCCTAAACTTAATTTATCGTGAAATGTAAACACTTTACGTAACCGATAAAAATAAAATAAACAAAGACCATAATTATTCTCAAAATAATTATTTAATACTTGATTGATGTGAACGTTTAATTGCTTGATGCCCGTTTACATTGAACGATAATTTTTAGCTTACGCAATTTAACTTAAGACATGAAATTAAAAGCAAACGCGTACAACACTAAATATAAATAGTAGATTTATTGACGTCGTCAATGACTTGAAAACACGGGGTGTTATAGACTTCCCATGTTAAATGAGCCTTGTCCTCAAGGCTTACGATGCGGTACTTGACGACGGTGCGGTCTTCGTGAAGAGGTGTGGGTATTTCTTCTTGAATTGATCTTCACGGGGAAACCTTGTAAGAGGATTGCCTTCAAAGCTTTTTGAAAATAACTATACTTGTGTTGCTTGTCAGAAGGGAAAGCAACATAAAGCCTCTTGTAAGACCAAGCTTGTGAGCTCTATCAGCCAATCCTTACAAATGTTACATATGGACTTATTTGGGCTAACATCTGTAAGGAGTATCAATCACAAGAGATATTGCCTTGTTGTCATTGATGACTATAATAGGTTTAGTTAGGTTTTCTTTTTGGCCACTAAGGATGAGACTAGTAGGATCCTTAAAACTTTTATTACTGGCATAGAAAACCAAATAAATCATAAGGTTAAAATCATTAGATGTGACAATGGAACTAAGTTTAAGAGGGAGTTTAGTGTTGCCAGAACTCCACAACAAAATAGAGTTGCTAAAAGAAAGAATATGACACTAATATAGGCAGCTAGGACTATGCTAGCAGATTCATTATTACCTACTATATTTTGGGCTGAAGCAGTTAGTATGCTTAGTTAAATGTTCAGAAATATGGTTTTAGTGAACAAGACCTCACAACAAGACACCTTATGAACTATTACATGTAGAACCCTAGTACTAAGTTTTATGAGGACATTTTGGGGTCCTATGACTATTCTTAAACCTTAGATCCCCTTGGCAATTTGATAGAAGGCTGATGAGGATTCTTTGTTGGATACTTATAAATAAGCAGGGCTTTTAGGGTATTTAACACTAGAACTAGGATGGTAGAGGAAAACTTGCACATAACCTTTCTTGAAAACAAACACAATGTTGCAGGGAGTAGACCAGATTAGCTCTTTGATATTGATTTACTAACAAACTCTATGAATTATGAGCCAATTACTGTAGGGAATCAAACTAATAAAAATGCAGGTATCAAGGATAATACTCAACAATATATTCTGCTACCTTTACTTTATAACAGTCTAAAGAGCTTAGAGGATGCAGTTGTTGATGATGCTGGTAAAAAGACTATTGAAAAACCAGCAAATGAGGGTGAAAGAAATGGTCAAGAGAAGGAAAGAGGAGCTTCAAATAAAGAAGATGACCAGAAGGTGCAAGAGTTCAGAGCTGCATTAGATAATTTACTTGTTTAACAGAGGAAGGTTATGCTAACAGCACTAACAGAGATAGTACTGTTAGTCCATATGTTAATGTTGCTAGGAAAAGTTTTACTGATGCTGATGATCTTCCTACTGATCCTCTTATGCCTAATTCGAAGAATACTGCTAATCTTCTAAATACTGGTATCTTTAGTGGTGCATATGATGATGAAGATGTGGGTGCAGAGGCTGACCTTAACAACTTGGAAACCACCATGAATGTTAGTCCTATTCCCACAACCAGAATTCACAAGGATCATCCTAAAGACCAGATCATTAGAGACATAAATTCAGCTACTCAAACAAGGAGGATGACCAAGATCTCTGAAGAACTTGCTATGGTCAGTTACATCAAAAAGCAGAGGAGAACAAATCACAAAGATTATCAAAACTGCTTATTTGCCTGTTTTCTCTCACAAATAGAACCCAAGAAGGTGACACAAGCTTTGACAGATCCAAGCTGGATAGAGGCAATGCAAGATGAGTTGCTATAGTTTAGTTTGCAAAAGGTTTGGAGATTGGTTGATTTACCCAAAGGCAAGCATGCCATTGGAACAAAATAGGTCTATAGAAACAAGAAATATAAGAGAGGAATAGTAGTTTGAAACAAGGCAAGACTGGTTGCACAAGGTTACACCCAAAAAGAAGGAATTGATTATGATGAGGTTTTTGATCCTGTTGCTAGGATAGAAGCAATAAGGTTATTTTTGTCCTATGCATCATTTATGGGGTTTATTATGTACCGGATGGATGTGAAGAGTTCATTTTTATATGGTACTATTGAAGAGGAGGTGTATGTGTGCCAACCTCATGGTTTTGAAGATCCACAATTTCCTGATAAAGTTTATAAGGTAGAAAAAGCTTTATATGGTCTACATCAAGATCCTAAAGCTTGGTGTGAGACCTTGTCTACCTACTTATTAGAAAATAGATTTAGAAGAGGGATCATTAATAAGAATTTGTTTATTAAGAAAGACAAAGGTGATATCCTGTTAGTATAGGTGTATGTAGATAACATCATCTTTGGGTCTACAAAGAAGTCTTTATGTGTTGAGTTTGAAAGTTTGATGCACAAGAAGTTCCAGATGAGTTCTATGGGGGAGCTCACTTTCTTCTTAGGGTTACAGGTCATGCAGAGAGATGATGGAATCTTCATCAGCCAAGACAAGTATGTGGCTGATATATTGAAGAAGTTTAATTTTGTCACAATGAAGATAGCAAGCACTCTAATTGAGACTCACAAGGCATTGCTTAAGGATGAAGAAGCTGAGGGTGTGGATGTTCATTTATACAGATCAATGATTAGATCATTGATGTACTTGATAGCTTCTAGGCCTAACATAATGTTTGCTGTTTGTGCTTGTGCAAGGTTCCAAGTTACTCCTAAAGTTTCACATCTTCATGCTATGAAGAGGATCTTTAGATACCTGAAAGGTCAACCTAAATTAGGCCTTTAGTATCCTAAGGATTCACCATTTGACTTGGAAGCTTTTTTTATTGTGATTATGCTAGAGCTAGCCTTGACAGGAAATCCATAATAAGAGGTTGTCAATTTCTTAGCAAAAGGTTGATTTCATGGCAATGTAAAAAGCAAAATATAGTTGCCAACTCCACTACTGAAGCAGAGTATGTTGCTGCTGCAAGTTGCTATGGACAGGTGTTGTGGATCTAAAATCAGATGCTTGATTATGGGTTTAATTTCATGAACACCAAGATTTACATTGATAATGAGAGCACCATTTGTATTATGACGAATCCAATGTTTTATTATAAAACCAAGCACATTAAAATAAGGCACCATTTCATCAAAGATTCTTATAAGAAGAGGGTTATTCAAGTGATTAAGATACATATAGATCACAATGTTGCAGATCTTCTCACAAAGGCATTTGATGTTAGCAGGTTTAACTTTATGATTGCGAGCATTGGATTACTTAATCTCTGAAGATGTGTTTGTTAGACTAATGATTAATATGATTTGGAGATAGTATTAAAGATAAATTTGGAAATAAAATTGGTAGTTGTAAGGTTAAAACTGCTAGGCAGGTTTTAGTACTGCTAAGTATAATTAGTACTGCTAGTTATACTTAAGACTACTAGTTCAAACTATTAGTCATAATTAATACTGTTAAACAAGAAAATCCTTTGGATTATGTATTCTTAGATTTAGACTAACATTTACAGGCTAAGCATATTGAGTACATGGTATTGAATGCTTCACCTCTAAAGTATTGATTGAGGGGAGGCTAATTATGTCAATATACAGTCAAGAATGGATGGAAGGACATGTAACATCAAACAAAAGTGTGTGAAGAGTCAAATACCAAAAAGAGGTCAGTACACTAAGATACCTCAGTCTGGTGGTCCCCCTGAAAAGGTTGGTCATGAGGCTGTCCATAAGGAGTTGGGTGACAGAATAGAAAGGGCTGCCACTACTTCTTCTAGCTTAGAAGCAGAGCAGGACAGTGGTAACATCAATAGGACCCAATCCATGGCAACACTTAATAAGCCAAGTCCTTAAGGAACTGGTTCAGGTAGTGGTCCCAGGTGCAAGATACCATATTAGGGGGGAGGGGTGTAGATGCTCAAACTAGGTTTGAGACTACTTCTAAATAGTCTAATGACCCACCTCTCTTAAGAGTTCACACACTTAGAAGTGGATAGGACAGCATGAAACTGATGGAATTGATGGAACATTATACAAAACTATCTGAATTGGTGAGAAAAAGAAATGAGAGATATAGTGAGATGAAAAACAGAAACAGAGTTGTGTGATAAAAAAATAGAAAGAGTAAATTGGTGAGAAAAAGAAATGAGAGATATAGTAAGCTGAAAAACAGAAAGAGAGCTTGTGAGAATTTAAATTTATGATGGAAATGCTTGTTGGAACAGAATTGGAGTTGATACTGCCAGGCATAAACTTAATACTGCCAGTATTAAGTTAGTATTGTCAGGCATATCTTAATACTGCTGGGTAAAGTTAATACAGCTGGGCTTAAAGTTAGTACTGTTAGGTTAAACTTAGTACTGTTGGTTGACCGTTAGAACTATTTAAGGCATAATAGAATTTCATTAATTAAAGATAGCCGTTAAGATATTTCTGCCAACTACTTTGCTTATAGGTTTCTTTGATTTGGATAAATCTTGAACTTTCTTTATATATCAAGATTTCTTCAAGATAAATACTCAATTTTATTCAGTCGGTCTAACAAAAAACCTTAAGTACTCTCTATTATCTCAATTACCTTTACCAATCATACATACTCTCATCCACGATCATAACCCAGAACCCTGATCCATCTTTTCTAAATCGAATGGCAAATTTGGACTTCTGTGACAAACACAATATGGTCGCCTTCTTAAAGAAACCAGAGGGAAGTAAAGTATTTCATCAGATAGTAGATTTTCTCAATTCTACTCATATTAAGTACGCTCTTACTGAAAATCCAACCATCTATGTTTCACTCATCTATCAGTTTTGGCAAACTGCTTCTGCAAGCACATCTGAGAATGGAGAGATGGAAATAACTGCTACCATTGATGGGAGAGTTAAGACTGTTACTGAAGCATCTATAAGGAGGCATATCAAGTTAGAAGATTTTGATGGTATTAGTACTTTACCTAATACTAAATTTTTTGAGCAACTTGCTCTTATGGGGTATGTGTCCAATTCTGACAGATTAACTTTTCAAAAGGGATACTTTTCCCCTCAATGGAGGTTTTTGATTCATACCATCCTTTATTGTTTGAGTGCTAAGAAAACTGCTTGGGATCAATTAAGTAGCAACATAGCCACTGCTATCATTTGCTTGGCCACAAACAGAACCTTTAATTTTTAAAAATTGATTTTTGATAGCATGTTGAAAAACTTGGATAATCAGTCTAAATTTTTAATGTATCCAAGTTTTATACAAATCTTTTTGAACAAGCATAAAAGGCAGCTTCTACTTCATAAAAAGAACTTATATTGCTCCTACTCTTACTCAAAAACTTTTTGGCAATATGAGAAGGATTTCTAAGGGTTATAATAGGGTGGACATTCCATTGTTTCCAACAATGCTTATTCAGGGCCCAATTTTTTAGGGTGAAGGATCAACAGTACCAGTTGAGTCCCATTACACACCTACCAGTGCTCCATCCACCTCACAACCACTAACTTTACCACCATCTATGAAAACAACCTATGTTGCAGAAGAGGCTGCTACCATGCCCCATGATTCACCTCTCTCAAGAGTTCACTCACTTGGAAGTGATGAGGGTAGTATAACACTTCATGAATTGATGGTTCTTTGTACCACATTGTCTAAGAAAGTGGAGAGTTTGGAATCCAACTTGAAGCAGACCAAACTAACATATGGTGCTGCTTACACTAAGCTCATCATGAAGGTGACTTGGAGGATCCTTCCAAACAGGGGAGGAAGATTGCTCAGCTTGATGAAGATGAGGGAATTACTCTGGTACAGATGGGTGTACAGACTCAGAGGAGGCATGAGCATGATTTGGAACCTGATTTTAAGTTTATTGCTCTTGAAGAAGTTTATACTGCTAAGCCTGATATTAGTACTGCTAATGTACCAGTTAGTACTGCTGGTGCAAAAGTTAGTACTGCCAGCCCTGAAGTTAAAACTGCTGCTGAAATTTTAGTGTGCATCAGAAGAAGTGCAGCAAAGAAAAAAGATAAAGGCAAAGCTATTATGAAAGAAGCTAAACCAATTCAAAAGAAAACAAAGTTGCAACTAGAGAAAGAAAGACTTGGGTATGAAGAAGCTCTGAGATTGCAAGAACAACTTGATGAAGAAGAAAGGCAAATGATAGCCAGAGTTCATGAAGAAGCAAACACTTTTAATGCTGAAGAATGGGATAACATACAAGCTCAAATTGAAGCTGATGAAGAATTAGCACAGAAGTTACAAGCAGAAGAAAGAGGAAAATTCTCTAAAGTTGAGAAAGCAAGACTACTTGTAGAAATGATAAATGAAAGAAAGAGATTGTTTGCCTAACAAAGAGCTGAACAAAGAAGGAACAAGCCCATGACTCAAGCTCAACAAAGAACTTACATGTGTAATTATATCAAGAATATAGGAAGTCACACTCTACAACAATTGAAGAAACTTTCCTTTGATGAGTTCAAGGAGTTATTTGAGACTACAATGAAGAGGGTAAAAGATTTTGTTCCCATGGAGAGTGACAAATTAGTTCCTAAGATATCAACTAGAAGTTCTAAGAGAACTGCAGAAGCAGAACTTGAACATGAAGGGTCTAAGAGGCAAAAGACTAATGAAGAACAATCGACTGAAGATGAAAAGGAATTATCAGAAGAAGAGCTACATAAATTGATGATGATAGTTTGAGTGGAAGAAGCCTATGTTGAAGCCTTACAGGTCAAATATCCAATCATATACTAGGAGGTTTACTTTGAAGACACAATAAAGTATTGGAAAATTATCAGAGCTGGAAACCATACAGAAGCTTATCAGACTTTTGATGATATGTTAAAGAAATTTGATAGAGATAACCTGGATAAGCTATGGAGCTTGGTTAAAGAAAGATTTAGTTCAACAGATCCTACTAATGACAAAGAAAGAACATTATGGGTTGAATTGAAGAGGTTGTTTAAACCTGATATTAATGACATTCTGTGGAAGCTTCAGAGATATATGCATGATCCATTGATATAGAGGTTATATGATACATGTGGTGTTTACCATGTATCTACAGACATAGGACATGGTATCTTCATGTTGGTTGAGAAAGATTATCTACTGACAAGAGAGATTTTGACTTTGATGTTGTGTAACAAGTTGCAAGTGGATCAATATTCAGAGATGGCAAATGAACTTTTAAAGAAAATCTTCATACTAGCAAACAAACCAAGACAGTAAAGTGTTTGGAAGCATCCTCTCTACATAGAAGGTTTAAATCAGAAACTTGATGATTTGAAGGTAAATCACAAGTTTAGGGGAAGATTGTTGGGAATTAAGGGCTTCTAGAAGTTTCTACTACTGGTTTAACTTAGTACTGCCAAGAGAAGACGTAGTACTGCCAAGCTAAGTTAGAACTATTAGTGTTATTGTTAGTATTCTCAGTACAAAATGTTAGTACTGTCAGTTTATTAGTACTATTAGTTATAATAGTTAGTACTGCTTAGTACTGCTTATGTGATATACATAAGATATATTAGGAATAGATATGCATGATCATGTAATGCATTTTGTAAGCCCATTAGGGTTTCCTTGGTGTATATAAGGAACCCTACGGCATTGATCTAGATATCAAGTTTTATATAGTTTTCATAGCAAATATAGTTAGTATTCATAGTTTCAAGGTTATTCTGTAACTTTTATCGTGTTTAATATATTGAAAGTTTAGCAAGGTCTTGTTTTACTATTTCATTGTTCTTCTTAGTATTACAAGCTAGATTCTGCATAGTTTGTAGTATTTACAATCTTAGTTTCTACTATAGTTGTTTTGGATCTATCCAACACAACTAAGCTTTAACAAGCTAAGTAAGATCTGTTCAAAAGGGATCAACATAAACACCACCCACCCCCCGTCACCTACTCACACACACTTATGAAATTTTTTCCACTCTCTCAAACCCTCACTCAAATCGCCACATCTTGTTCTTTAATTCCAGCCATTTTCATCTCTAAGGTACAATATGAAAAGTGTTCTCTATCACCTAAACTACACGCGTCTCAAAGGAATTGGTTTTTCATCTTATCTTGATATCGAATTCCCTAATTTTAAAATTAGGGTTCTTGAAAAATCAAAATGGTTAAAACACCAAATTGGTTGAGGGGTTTTGTAGCTTTAGGTGTGCTTAGCACTCGTCTAAAGCAGTTTTTCATTTGGAATTCATATGAATGTGCTCTTGTTAATTTTAGGTGTGAAATTTGGGTTTTAATGAAATATTGTAAAAAGGTTGTGGGTTTTGTACTAGAAAACTATTTTTGTTATCCTTGAATGTGTTTGAGTGCTTAAATCTTACCGTTGTGTGTAGTTTGTTGAATTTACATGCTAAAATATGTATCCGTGCTCGATATTAAACATCCTTAATGATTCTATGACTTAAAGTTGTTGTAAATGATATTTGGTGTTTTCTTGATGCTAAATGATGCTCTCTAAATGTAAATTTAATCACGTATGTGAAATTAAGGGTGAACCAAACAAGTTGTTATAAGGAGCCAAACAACTTATATGTTACAAGTAACCGAACAACTCATATGTTATAAGGAACCGAACAAATCATGTGTTACAAGGAACCGAACAACTCATATGTTATAAGGGATCGAACAACTCATTTGTTATAAGGAACCGAACAACTCATATGTTATAAGGAACCGAACAACTCATATGTTATAAGGAACCGAACAACTCATGTGTTAGAAGGAACCGAATAACTCATATGTTATAAGGGATCGAACAATTCATTTGTTATATGGAACCGAACAAATCATGTTTTACAAGGAACCGAGCAACTCATATGTTATAAGGGATTGATCAACTCATTTGTTATAACGAACCAAACAACTCATGTGTTACAAGGAACCGAACAACTCATTCTTTAAGGAACTGAACAACTTGTTTCATTAAGGAACCGAACAACTAGATTGGCTTAGGAACCAAACAACTAATCTAAATTAAGGAACTGAACAACTGTTTCTTTTCTTTAGGAACCAATCTATTAGTGTTCATTAGAAGCCGGTTTATCTTACAAGACCAAAAACACTTAAGATCAATTTTCCAACTAGATTGCAATTTAAAACCTATTTTAGGGAATTAATTAAAATTGGTTAATTATTATCTCTAATCAAGTTAAACAGGCTTAATTGTGAGGTAAAACAAGGTTAACTAAAATTAGGCTTAGGATATCAAAATTCTATAACTAGTTAGAAAGAACATGATTCCTAAATAGTCAAACAAGTTTCCTTAAATCCTTAAGAAATTTTGTCAATCTAAGTTGTCATTTAAAGGATTATATCTTAAAAGGTGCTAAAAGTCTTAGAGTGCCTCATCCTTAAGAAATTTTTGCATCATGAATCAACTCAAACTGCTCATTTGAAAGGTCTCTATAGTATATTATACAAACATAAACTGTATTGATCCCTTCTTTGCAGAATCATGGATAACACAAGAGCTCAGCAAAAGGCACTGGATGATGAATTAGTCACCCCTGCTAACCGTCTCAAGATAGGGAAAAGTAATCTCTGACTAAGCATAAATCTCAAATCCAAGGAACCTACTCTTCAAGTGGTATTAGATGCTCTCAAACTCACTTCATTCTACAAAGCATTTGAGATCACTGCTGATGTACTAGATATATACATGCAGGAGTTCTGGGTCACTGTCTCCAGACATCATTCTTCACTTCGTTTCAAGTTGAATGGCAAAAGTCATACTGTTAACGTAGACAACTTCAGAGATATGCTCAAAATTTACCCTAAACTCCCTGGTTAGATATTTGAAGAACCCCCACTTGAAGAGGAGATTCTATCTTTTATTAGAGACCTTGGACACACTGGTGAGATCAAGTTTTTATCCGATGTCAATGTCAATCACATGCATCAACTATGGAGATCGTTTGCTGCCATAATCAACAAGTGTCTAAGTGGAAAAACTACTGCTCTGGAAAGTCTTCGTTTCTTACGTGCTCAAATTCTTTGGGGAATGTATCATAACAAGACTGTTGATTATGTCTACTTGTTGTGGGAAGATTTGGTGTATCAAGTGGAGAAAAAGAATTCTAAGAAGAACAATGACATGTATTATCTACGATTCACCAAAGTCATTGTAGACTACTTCATGGCAAAGGATCAGGCAATACCAAGGAGAAACAAGATGTTTTGGCACTATGCCAGGGATGACTTCATGTTCACCACAATAAGAGTCATTTTTAAACATAAGGACACACATGTATAAAGCGCTATTCTCCCCCAGCACTTGACCAACAAAGCCATATTAGAGTCAGAAGCCTACAAGACTTATCTTGCTTATGCTACTGGTGAGAAGATTCCAAAACCCAAATATGTCAAAAATAAAGCTGATTCTGAATCATCTCCCAAAAAGAAGACTGCTACCACTGCTAAAGGCAAGAGACTCAAGACTTCAGCAAAGGCGGCTAAACCTGCCAAGAAGAAGCAACCTGCAAAGACATCTAAAGCTAAAGGCCTAACAGTGTTATCTGAAGTTGCTTTAACAGAAGCTGAACAAATGAAGCTAGCCATAAAAAGAAGTCTGATAGAAACTCACAACTCTTATGCCAGTGGCTCAGGTGCAGATGAAGAAACTGGTAGTAAACCAGGGGTTCCCGATGTACCGACATATGGATTTGATGATGAGTAAATCGCTTGGAAGTCTAGTGACGAAGAGGATGATGATAATGATGCTGATAATCAAGATGATGATGATCAAGAAGATGATGGTCAAGATGATGAAGATCAAGATGATGTTAATGAGCAGAATGATTCAGACAACGTTCGTGATAAATTTGTTCATCCCAAGCTCTCAACTCAAGATCAAAAAGTAAGACATAATGAAGAAGAAAGTTATGAAGAAAGTGATGAAGAAAGTGATGAAGAAATTAAAGGTGCGAATGTTGAGGAAGAAGAGTTGGATGAAGAAGAGACAAATGATGAAGAGAAGCGAATAAATTATATAGGGACGTGAATGTCAATCTAGAAGGATGAGATATTGAAATGACAGATGCTCAACAGACTAATGTTCAAACCACTCAAGTAATAGAGGATACTTATGTGATTATAACTTCGGTCAATCATGAAGGTCAACAGCAGAGTTCTTATGTGTCATATGGCTTTGTTTCTAACATGCTCAACCCTAGTCCAGATACAGGTATTGACTCTATATTTAATCTTAACACTGAGTCAACTTTACTGATAGATGTTCTGGTTACTACTATTGCTGAGCTATCTCTTTTGTCTACAACAACTCTTCCTCTACCACCCACTCCTTGCATCACACATCTGTAACAAACACCAGTTCCTACACCAGCAACTGTTCTAAGCTCCTCCCAACAAGATCTTCCCAACTTTGGCTCTTTATTCGGGTTTGACCATAGACTAAAAACATTGGAAAACGACTTCTCAGAGTTCAATCAAACGAATCAATTTGCTGCAGCAGTTGCTTCAATTCCCGACATTGTTGATACGTATCTTGCCAACAAGATGAATGAAGGCGTTAAAATAGCTGTTTAATTACAATCATACAGACTCAAAGATGAAGCTCAAGTCAAAAATGAAGACTTCCTTAATAAACTTGATGACAACATAAAGAAAATAATCAAGGACCAAGTCAAAGAACAAGTTAAGGCACAAGTCTCTAAGATTTTGCCAAAAATTGAGAAGACTATAAATGAACAACTTAAAGCTGATGTTCTAACTCGTTCATCAAATAAATCTAAGACGTCTTATGTTGTAGCCGCCAACCTATCTGAATTAGAGCTGAAGAAGATTCTCATAGACAAGATGGAGAGCAATAAGTCAATCCACGAATCTGATGAATAGAAGAATCTCTACAAAGCATTTGTTGACACTTACAAAAGTGACAAGCTCATACTTGACACTTATGGAGATAATGTTTTGTTTAAAAGATGTCGAGATGATGAGGATAAAGACGAAGAACCCTCCGCTGGATCAAACCGGGGGTCCAAAAGAAGAAGAGCGGGAAAAGAACCAGAGTCAACCAGTGCACCAAAGGAAAAGACCTCCAAGACAACTGGCAAGTCTACTGAAGGGTCCAAATCTCATCACAAGTCTGCTGGCGAGTCTGCTCAAGCAGAGGATCCAAGGCATACTACGAAAGATTTGGAAGAACCCGCACATCTGGAGTTCAAAACAGGAGTTACTGAAGATCAACCTGATGAAGAGACCTCTCAGCTTCCTGATTGGTTTCAGAAACCAGCAAAACCTCCTACTCCCGATCGTGATTGGAACAAGACTTTGACTAATGCTCATGGACCTGTTCAACCTTGGCTAAGCTCTTTGGCCTAGATGGAAGATCTGCGTGAGTCGTTTAATTAGCTGATGGACATTCTTCTTGACTTCTCAGCATTCGTGATAAACCAGTTTAAAGTTGATACTCTAACTCCTGAATTATTAGCCGGTCCAACATTCAAGCTGATGAAAAGATCATGCAAGAGTCTGGTAGAACTTGAATTTTTCTTTGAAGAAGTCTACAAGGCAACCACTGATCAATTAGACTGGAACAACCCTAAAGGTCAACAATATCATCATGATCTGTAAAAGCCACTACCATTGATACCTAATTCTCGAGGTCGTCGTGTCATACCTTTTGATCACTTCATTAACAACGACCTAGTATATCTAAGTGGTGATGTCTCAAGCCGAACATATACAACTTCAGTGACGAAGACAAAGGCTGCAGATTACGAGAATATCAAATGGATTGAAGATATGGTCCCTAACACAATGTGGAGTCAAGTGCCGGTTAGCTACGACAAACATACACTCTGAGGAATCTCATATTAGGGGCGAAAACGACAACAACTCTATGGATTTGCTGCTAGCATGGAATATGCTCGAGATGTCTACTCCAAACGTAGAATCATTGCTATCATAAAGCTTCAAATATTCGAATGGCAAAATTACAAGCATCTGGATTAGATCACTGTTCGTAGAGAAGATGACAAGTAGTATAAATTCAAAGAAGGCGATTTCAACAGGCTTCGCATCCAAGACATCAAAGACATGCTACTTCTTCTTGTTCAAGGCAAGTTTACAAATCTCACTGTTGAAGAACGCCTAGCTTTTAATGTCTCCTTGTGAATGTTTACAAGAAGCGTTGTCATCCAAAGGCGTGTGGAAGATCTTCAATTAGGTGTCGAGAGTTACCAAAAGAAGCTCAACCTCACAAAGCCAGATACGTACAGATCAGAACTTAAACGAAAAGAAGCTTATCCAGCATACTCCAATCCTAGAGATTTCATTTACCAGAACAAAGACAAGAAGAACAAATTGATGCGTATTGATGAACTACACAAGTTTAGTGACAATACACTCAATGATGTTCGGACTGCTCTTGATGATCGTCTAAAGGGAATTCGAATGAAGTATCTGCCTCAGACTATCTGGAGACAAAGTGATAGAGATAAAGCAGGAGCTATGATCCAGGCAATTGATGAACAACTAAAGACCAGGAGGATTATGTAGAGCTTGGAGAAATTTGTTGGTGGGAGACCGTACGAGGGAGACTTTCGGCTGCTACAAAGGACCATATGATTTATCATATGATGTCCTCGTCATAACAGGTCAATCCTTGTACATAATTAATAACTTGTGAAATTTGTATATATGTAGTGTAGACATTATGGTGATATTAAGAAGTGCTCGAGTACAAAATTTTCAAGAATTTCCTAGTAAATTCAAAAATATTCAAATTATTGTACTCAACACTGTTAGATATTAGAAAAAGACTCGGTCACCCCGTGTATTTTACTGTTTATTATAGCTCGTAGTTTAATAGTT
>BQNB010046365.1:12464-43738 GCA_026074375.1 Tanacetum coccineum | reverse complement strand
TCACCTTCATTTTAAATTCGTTTTTCGAGTTTCTTACATGTTTGGATTCGTCATGAAAAGTACTATCTTTATAAAATATCTCCTTTAATATATCAGATCTGAAACAGTGTATATTTTTATAAAATAACTTTTATACATTTAATTATTGTAAACTTAAAAATGTCATATCTTTTTCGTTATAGCATGTTTTTTCAAGTTCCTTATATGCTTACGATCCTTGTGATAAGTAATAATTAAATAAAGCATAAACTATACATGTTTATACACGAATTCAAATAAGAAAGGTACCAAAACAGTTTGTATGTTTTCTTTTTATAAAACAAGTTTTACCATTCCTTTTTGTTAAGAGCTTTTGTACAAATCTTTTACCAAGTTTTCTACCATATATCTTACCTATATTAAGTCCCTTAAAAGTCCATAACACTTGTCCAAATAAAATCCATGTCCTCATGATCTTTGTATACATAAACTTGTAATTAACTTTCAATACAAAATGATTTACAAACTAAACTCATAAATCAACTAGTACTTATATTAAGTATGTATTTCCATTTCATGTATTGTTTCATCATTATACTTATAAAATTCGAACCTATATATGCCTTGTAATATCTCATCATTTCATGAAAATAAGCTAGGTGGTGTTTAACATATATAACAAACATGTAAAGTAAGAATTATGAATAAATAGAAATGTAACATCTTAAATAGACCTTATAGAAGTGTAGTGGAATGATGAACACAAGCTTATCCTTAAGCTTTAACCCAAAGAATCAATCACAAGATCAAACCCTAATTAGGAAAACCCTAATTAGTTTCTTGTATAATCTTGTTAAATCACAAATCCAAGCTTCCAAAACACCTTGAATGATCTTAGATATGAATAATAATAAGTCTTGAACACTTGTATCCTTGCTAGAAATCAAAGATTATGAAAACCCTAGACAATTAAAAGATGTCGTGGGTTTTTAATGAAGAGGAGAGGGTTTTGTTTTGATTATTTGCTAGTGAATGAGAGAGTGCATGGTTACTTCCTTATATAACAAGAGTTAGTGCTTAACCTACCTTAAACTAACCATGGTTGAGATGTGGGGTTAAGGTACAAGATGTAAGAGCTCTCCTCCTCCCTAGGAGGAGGGAGGTACATGTGTGAGGGGGAGGGAGTACCATTGACTTGACAATTACTAGAAACTTGTTCCAATGTGTCCTTGGTTGAGTTAGGAAACATATTAGTGTGATTTTAAAATGTATTAAGTGTGCATGTATGCATATCCGGCCCTAATGGATTATGTGATGATAAAATGATTTAATTTTGTGTATTGGGAATAAATGTTGGTATTTGTTTGAGTATAGATAGGTATAGGTGCTTACGGGTATGCCCGAATGTAATTTATTGCGAAACGTAAGCGTATTACGTAACCAATAAAAATAAATTATGAAAAGTTATAAATTATACTCTTAATAATCATATAACACTTTCTTGATGTAAACTTTTATTTGTTTGGTGTCCGTTTACGTTGAATGATGATTTTTAGTTTAGGCGATTTAACTATACGATAATAACTAAAAGTAAACACGCAAAAGCCTAAAAATAAATAATGGAATAAATGAAATCGTAAATGACCTGAAAATGAGAAATGATATAGTCTCCACCCGTTAGAAGAGCCTTGTTCTCAAGGCTCAAGTTGCAACACTTGATGAAGGTACGTGTTTAGTGAAGAGTTGCGGATACTTCTTTTGAAATTGGTCTTCGCGTTCCCATGTGAACTCAAGACCTCTCCTCGAGTTCTATCGAACCTTGAAAATTAGGATACGGATTTGCTTCAACCGTTTGACTTCTTGATCCATGATCTCTACGGGTTCCTCCACAAAATGGAGCTTATCATCATTATGAAGTCCTTACAACGGAACGGCTAATGGTCCGTCGGAATAACATTTCTTCAAGCTTGATACATGAAATGTATTATGAACCATGCTCAACTCTTGAGGTAGTTCAAGCTTGTAAGCAACGGATCCACCCTTTTCTATCACCTTAAAAGGTCCAACATATCTAGGGTTTAACTTCCCCAGTTTGCCAAAACGCGACCCCTTTCCAAGGTGAGACTTTAAGTATAACTATATCCCCAACTTGAAACTCCATCGGCTTACACTTTAAATCAGTGTAACTCTTTTGTCGGTCACAGGCAGCTTGAATTCTTTGTTTGATCTGAATGACCTCCTCGTTTGTCTCTTGAACTATTTCTGGACCGGTGAGTTGAATTTCTCCAACCTCGGCCCAACAAACAGGTGAACGACGCTTTTGACTGTAAAGTGCTTCAAATGGTGCAACCTTGATGCTAGCGTGATAACTGTTGTTGTAATAAAACTCAACTAGTGGCAAATGTTTAACCCAACCATTTCTAAAGTCGATCAAACAAGCACGTAGTATATCCTTAAGAGTTTGGATAGTCCTCTCGCTTTGTACGTCAGTTTGCGGATGGTATGCAGTATTCATATCCAAGCTAGTGCCCAAAGCCTTCTGAAGTGATATCCAAAAATTTGATGTGAACCTAGGGTCACGATCACAATTGATTGAGACAGGTATCCCCATGTCTCGAGACTACCTCCTTTAGGTACATTCTTGCCAATTTTTCTATGGAATCTGTTTCTCTCATTGGCGTAATGATTGCAGACTCAGTAAGTCGGTCAACAATCACCCAAACGGTGTCATAACCTTGTGACGACTTAGGAAGCTTTTGCGACAAAATCCATTGTGATGTTATCCCATTTCCATTGGGGTATCTCGGGTTGTATCAACAAACCCGATGGCCTTTGTTGTTCGGCCTTGACCCTAGCACATGTCAATCATTTTCTAACATAGGTGGCGATGTCGGCTTTCATATTGGGCCACCAATATAGCTTCTTCATGTCTTGGTACATCTTGTCAGAACCCGGATGGATGGAGTATTTTGATTTGTGGTACTCGTGCATGATCACAGTCCTCAAGTCACCATAACATGGCAACTAACTCCTTCCGTTTAAGCATAGGGTTCCGTCGGTGCAGGGTTCCAACTTTTCCTTCGGTATATCCTTCCTGATCATACCACCTACATCTTCGTTCTTGAGATTCTCTGGTTTCTGTGCTTCGGTCTGAGCATTCAAGATTTGTTTGGGAAGATCCAAACCAATAGTCATCACTAAGGCACGGACTCTTAATGGTTTAATTCGCTCTTTCCTGCTCAAAGCATCAGCAACAACATTTGCTTTCCCCGGGTGATAACGAATCTCACAATCGTAATCACTGAGCAACTCTAACCAACGACGTTGCCTCATATTCAACTCCTTTTGGTCAAGTATGTGTTGTAGACTCTTATGATCTGTGAACACCGTACACTTGGTTCCATACAAGTAGTGCCTCCAAATCTTTAGAGCAAACACCACTGCACCAAGTTCCAAATCATGGGTAGTATAATTTTTCTCATGAATCTTCAGCTGTCGTGATGCATAAGCAATCACCTTCTCGTTTTGCATCAATACCGCACCCAATCCTTTATGTGACGCATCGCAATAAACAATAAAGTTCTCAGCTCCTTGAGGGAGAGCTAAGATGGGTGCGCTACACAACTTATGCTTCAATGTCTGAAAAGCTGCTTCTTGCTTGTCACCCCATTCAAAGGCGACTTTCTTCTGAGTAAGCTTGGTCATTGGCTTAGCAATTTTCGAAAATCCTTCGATGAATCTTCGATAATAACCGGCAAGACCTAAAAATTGACGAATCTCCGTTGGAGTCTTAGGAGATGCCCAATCTTTTATGGATTCGATCTTGGCGGGATCCACGTGGATGCCTTGACTATCAATCACGTGGCCGAGGAATTGTACCTTGGGAATCCAAAATTCACATTTAGAGAACTTAGCATACAATTCTTCTTTCTTAAGCAATTCCAGAATTGCCTTAAGATGTTCTTCATGTTCTTTCTTGTTCTTTGAATAAATTAGTATATCGTCGATAAAGACAATTACAAACTTATCCAAGTATGGTTTGCACACTCAATTCATGAGGTCCATGAATATCGCAGGTGCATTTGTCAAACCAAATGGCATCACTTGGAACTCGTAATGACTATACCGAGTCCTAAATGCCGTCTTTAGAATATCTTCTTCCCGTACTCGAAGCTGATGATAACCCGATCGCAAGTCTATCTTAGAATAAACATTGGATCCTTGTAGTTGATCAAATAAATCGTCGATCCTTGGGAGTGGATAACGATTCTTCACCGTCAGCTTGTTTAATTCCCGATAGTCGATGCACATTCGAAATGATCCGTCCTTCTTATTGACAAACAAGACGGGAGCTCCCCAAGGTGAGGAACTGGGTCTTATAAAGCCCTTTTCAGATAGTTCTCGCAGTTGTTCTGAGAAATCTTTCATTTCGGAAGGAGCTAATCAATAAGGTGCTCGTGCTACAGGTGCAGCACCAGGCATCAAATCGATTTGGAATTCCACTTGTCGAGTCGGCGGAAGACCCGGCAAATCTTCAGGAAATACTTCAGGAAAATCTCGAACGATTTGTACGTCCTCAAGTCGCTTCTCCTTCGACTTGTCTTTGGCCTCCTTTATGGTAACATGTGCCAAAAATACATGGAATCCTTTTAGTAAGTGCTTTTGGGTTTTGGTACACGAGATGATGTTTAATCGGGACCCGTGTCTGTTGTCGCTTCCGTCACCACGAACAATTAATGTTTCATTTCCCCATGGAATACGAACGATCTTCTCGGCATAAGCTATCATGGCATGATACATTGACAACCAATCCATACCAATTATGACGTCAAAACTTCCAAGTTCTACGGGCATCAGGTCGATGTTGAACGGATGATTTAGTAAATTCTCTAATGGCGAGCAAATTTGATAGCGAATTGTCCTAGGGCGACTAGTGATGTGTCTCGGCTTTTTGGCTTAGGATTTGGTATAAGATGATGTCAACTTTATAGTAAGATGGAGTAAAGGTCTGCTTAGTTGCTATGGTTACTAATTCGATTTCCCAAAGTAAACGCGTTTTACGAATACGCACACAAAACTTTGTTTTTCAAGGATGTAAGTAAAAATGGATTTATTGACAAATGTTACATGGTGACTACTCTCAGCATGGCATAGTCCTTCCTGAATTATACATAGGTGATCAGGCTATGTATATTTGAGGGCTAACGATGCGATGCTCATTTTCGTCAAAATTGTGTTATGTATAAAGAAGTATCAAAGAGTTTTATAAGATGACAAAATGATTCACAAGGTGGATGTAAGGTTGTTGATAGGACGACAATAAAATGGTTTGCGAGCAATCGTATGATAGTTTACAAGACAATAGCTAAATGACTCATGGGGTGACAATAAAAGAATTTATGTGATGAAAAATGGTTTCATAAGGTAAGAACAAGATAATTCATAAAATAATAGTAACGTAGTTTTTAGGATGATTGCAAAATAGTATATAAGATGTCAAAAAGGTAATTCATAAGGTATTCGTGAAATGATTGTGAATAGTTTATAAAATGTTAGTTTATTGAACGATGGTAAAATAGTTTGTCATTGATAGTAAAATGGTTTATAAAATAATAGTTTATTAATTGATAGCAAGGTAGTTTGTTAATAACATCGACTTTGTTTATGAGACGATACTAAAATTGTTTATGAGGTGGTATCAAAATAGTTTTCGAAGGAATCACGTGACAGTTCATAATGTAATAGTAAGGAGTTTATGTTGTGGTAACAAATTGTTTATGAATCTATAACAAAATAGTTTTAAAAATTACCATGGAAACAATTAATGAGGGACAACGAAATAGTTTATTGTGTGATAGTGATACGTTTCATAAAATCATAATGTTTTGGTAAGTGGTTTGCATGAATAAATAGAGAGTTGAAATAAAATTGACGAAGTTTTCATAATACCATAATTTGATAGGTAATTGGGTTCATTGTTTTTCCCTCCAAAATACTACATGGTTTCTTAGTACTATAATCCTTAAATACTAGGCAATACATAAATAACAAAGCAGAAGCTCTATGGGTAAAAATCCGTGATGACTGATCATGGGAGCCTTGAGCGCCTGAGATTCTCTAGCTCCTCCTGAATTAAACCCAACTGGCGCTCTATCCTTTTACGGGCCTCTCTCCCGTCCCTCACTATGCCATGAAGCCATGTCTCAATCAGCTCTAATGATTTAACCCTAGCGCGCAAAGTGATCCCCTCTGTCTTAGCCATATTTGCTCTCTCTCTCTCTCTCAGAGTCAACAGCTCCTCCTCGATCTCCTCCCACCTCTGTATGGGCATCTCTAGTAATCGCTCCTAAATACCGCCTATCACCTCCTCGAGTCGGGCCAGTGTCCTCACAACGGTCGCTGCAAGAAAAGCAATAGCAGCGACGGGCTCTAGGTGAATGATATCCACCCTGATATCGATCGGGTCCCCAAGATTCTCCTCAGCAGAGACATGAATAGTGGGTGCAGCCATAACCTGCACAAGCAAGACTTTATATAATTCGTCTTTATATGAAACTAGGCAGGATGCGTACAGTATGAAAGGTAAACACGATGCAAGATGATGCATGGCGAATGAATATGCACACATGGCAGGGATGAAAATGTGACATGGCGAAATGGAATGCATCATGGTATGAATGGACGTGGTATGAATGAGTGATGGTATGAATGAATGATGGTATGAATGAATAATGGTATAATATCATATAAGATAGATTAATGTTCAGATAATGTTTAGGACATACGAGTTTATAGTATACTTTGTCTTAAGAAATGTTCTAGTATTTATATAATAACTCTTATATAAACAAGTGTAAAATATACGCAAGGTAGGGTAAGTATATATATACATACATACATATATATACAAGTCACGTAAGCAAGTAGTGTAAGCAAGTAAGCAAGTAGCGTGTATGCACATTGAAAAAGTTTGATGTGATGCAATGTTTGTGAAAACGGTTATAGTCTAGGTAAAATATGCAACCTAGTTCTCTATAACCTTGGCTCTGAATACCAATCTGTAACACCCCCAAAATGGGTCGCAGCGGAATAATGTCCGGGAGCGTTACTTCATGAGTACCTTTGCACAAGATATGAGAACGACCTCTAAATGAGTCGTTTAAAAATGATACATTGGATTTAATAAACTTGTTTGTTACAAAAGCTCAAGGCTTAACATGTTCACTTGTAGTTGTAAAGATTTTAAAACATAGCAAATATCCCCAAAATGTAATGCACACAAATCTTTATAGTAATGTGACTCCAAAATGATGATCACCAATGTACCCTTGTTTCTTGCCTTATTGACCTGAGAAAAACATGCTTTAAAACGTCAACATAAAGTTGGTGAATTCACAGGTTTAAGTTATGTATAAAGTAGGACTGCAAGATTTCCATGTGTATGATAAGTAACGAATACAATATCACAAAAGTAATTACGAAATGCACTAAGCTCATGACACTGAAGCTCGACATATATGTATGCAAATTAATGCAAATAACGTGCCCGTGTAGATGTTTAACCCGCAACATCCAAATTGTTCCGACATGGTATACATTCGTTGTCTGGCAAACCGGCACAGTGGTCGCTACTCAACCCAACGGGGATGTCAATCTCAAATAGATCTATTTATAACATTCACGCTTACAATCTAGTAATTAACAGTTCATGATTCATGGGCATAGTGAGTTATAGCTACTTAGGCAAACTCGTAATTTTATTTAAAGTGTACTTGCGTCCAATTACAAAACAATGCATGTTTCTCACCCTAAAGTTATAAATCATTGTAATTGTATAAAAGCGGGGCTATGAACTCACCTCAAATGAATGTGTTGATTATATAAATCAAGTAAGTGAATCGTCTCGGAAAATCTGAATGCAACCTAATTAATTATAAGTCGTATGAGTATTGTGTATGTAATCTAAATACAACATCACAAGTTATATAGTTACACCACCACCTAATAGCTTTTGTTTAATTTGAAAAATCAAAACAATGTTTAAATCGTTATTGTTAAATGATGTATACGTATTTGTATCCGTAAAATAAAGTATTGTCTTTGTCCCACAATTGATTATTTGTTAATAATATATATTTTAATATTATTATTGATTATATAATGATATTATATAATTAGTTTAATTGTTTTTATAAAAATAGTGCACAAAAGTAAAAATAGTGCATACGGTTTTATAAGCCTTATATCTTTATCGTTTCAACTCCGTTTTTCATGTTATTTATATCCATAGCTTCGTATTAAGAAAATCTATCAAAATATTATATTTATAATATTTTTACTACTGATGAAAAATAACTTTTATTGTTTTTATAAAATTATATAAAACTACTTTTATATAATTAATTGTTGTAACCTCGTAAAAATCATAACTCATTCATTTTAGTTCCGTTTCGCTTGTTCTTTATATGTATGGAATCGTGACAAAATAAACTATTTAAATAAAATGTCTACTATTTTTATAAAAATGTGTGTCGAACTCAGTAAATCAAAATAGTTTTATAAACTTAAAACTTTTAAAACTCGTATCTTATTCGCTTTAATTCCGTTCTTAAAGTTTCTTATATGCTTGGAATCCTCATGACATGTAATATCATTATAAAATATCTATAAATTTATATCAGACCTGTAGCAGTTTCAGTTTTTATAAAAGTCTTTTTATAAAAACACTTTTATATATTTATTTATCGTAAACTTGCAAATGTCATAACTTCTTCCTTATAGCTCGGTTGTTCAAGTTCTTTATATGCTTACGATCCTTATAGTATGTACTATTTTAATAAAATATAAAATAAATACTTTAATTTTCGAATTCCAACAGTTGGCTTTTAGAGTTTTTCTAAATATTTATAAAGTTGTTTTTATACACTTTTAACTTAATTAGTTTGTTACAAGTCCTATAATTTTTGTAGTAACACATCTTTGATATACATTGAGTCCTCTAATTAGTGTCCATAATGACAGTCCATGATAAAATATTCTCATGATATTTGCACATAAACTTTATAAATAAAACTTTCAACATATTAATTTATACACTAAACTTATAAATTAATTAACCACTTATAAAATGTATATTCTTCCATTTTAAACATTATTTCACTATACATATATATAAATTTGAATCTCATAAGAGCTTGCAATATTTCATAAATCATAAAAACAAACCTAGGTGGTGATTAACTTAAATAACAAGTATGTAGAAACATGTAAATAAATAATGGAAATGATTAAGATTTAAATGAACCTTAGAGAAGTGTAGGATGATCAAGAACACAATGAATCAAACCCTAGGACTTAACCCAATTCGAACCCTAATTAGGAAACCATATAAATCTTTCTTGTTTAAACTCTTGTTAATACCCATCCAAGCTTCCAATTTAATTTGTATCACCTTAGATATGTCTACTATCAACCCTTGAACAGTTGTATCTTGATAAAAATAAAAAAAACTATGAGAACCCTAATTATTGAAAGTGAGTCGTGGGCTTTGTGTTTATGGAGAGAGTTGAGAGAGTTTTGGTTACTTAAGAAATGAAAGAGTGTGTTTAATAACCTAGGACTTTCCTTTTATAGCAACTAGTAATGTTCAAAACAACCTTAACACATGGTTTAGCTAGATGATTTTGGTACATGTTGTAAGAGAGTGTAAGACCTCTCCTCCTCCCTAGGAGGAGAGAGACACCTAATGTGAGGGGGAGGAAAGTACATGGACAAGACAATTACTAGAAACTTGTGATTTAGGGTACATGGTGGGGTTTTAAGGATTAATTTGATTTATTTTGTGTGTTCATCACTTGGATCCGGCCTAAGGGTCTTAATAAGTGATAAATGAGTTAGCTTTTATGTATTGGGTATTAAAGTGGGTATTTTTTTGAGTATAGAAAGGTATAGGTGCTTCCGGGTATGCCTCAACGTATTTTATTGTGAAACGTTAGCGTTTTATGTAACCGATAAAAATAAAATATAAAAAGTTAATAATTATTCTTAAAATAATTATATGACACTTGCTTGATGTAAACTTTTATTTGTTTGATGCCCTTTTACATTGAATGTTGTTTTTTAGTTTACGCGATTTAACTAAACGTTGGAAATTAAAAGTGACCGTGAAAAAGTTTAAAATAAATAGTTGAATGTTTATTGACGTAACAAGACGTGAAAATGCGGATTATTACATCTACGGGGTTAAGAGAAGATTCTTTTTGTATTTTTATGTTTTTATGAAAGCAGGTAAATATCATGGTTTGAGAGGTTGGTTTATTTTTATCTAATTAAACTAATAATAATCTAAACTACTTTGTTGATAACTTATATGATAAACGAATGTATTTACTTAATCATGCATTACTCCTCAGATTGCTTCTCCTAATCTTGTTTCTTTATCACACTTGTGATGATCTATGTAAGTATTTCCTAAGTCATGAACGAATTACACGAACCCGCCGTCTATTTAATATTCCGTTAAAGCAACGCACAAGTAAGGTAGTATGAAGACTATTACATGTCCCCTAAGAGTATATTAAATGCAATTGAAATATCTTAGGAAGGATCAACCATATTAAGGGTAAGACAATATAAAGATGTTTCTCTTCATATGTCATGTCCCTTTTATTTGGCTTACGCGTTTTCAGTTTCTTAGGTACAGGTGTCCTCCTGAAGAGAACGATAGTCGGGTATTGGTAAAACCATGGACTGTGAAGAGGAGGACTACTCTTTCTACATGAAAACTGAGAATTAGCATTTGATAAATAAAGAAACATGCATTTAGATAATCACTAAAGAAACATTGCACGGTCATAAAACAATTACCATTAAATCGTGCATTACCTTTTTCATTATTGTTTTGTTTCCATGTTTCAACACCTCGACAAAAGGCCTTGGTTGATGTGCCTGCATAATAACGATTGTACATTTAACAGTGTCGAATTAGCAATGTAAAAAAAATATATCTTTTTAAACAAAACAAAGGGGGGGGGGGGGGGGGGGGGGAAAAACATTGATTCGTAAATGACACCCATTACCCAACCCTGACCAACCTGTCCATTTTGCAACTTAATATAAAATATAAGCAAACAAAGGCAAACCTGCATATCAGTTGAAGGGTTCCAATCAGGGTCAAAGATGATCACTCTATTGCACCAAGTGGGGGGGGGGGGGGGGGTGGTTTATGATTTGTCCCAAGCCACCAACTTTAGTATCAAAAATGAAAGTGAAGATATCAGGAGAATTGTTAAATTCGTCCATTAAAGTCATTCTCTGTTTTACAGGGGTAAGACCATCCATTCTTCTGTAGGTATAAGTATCAATCATGAAATTCTCAATAATGTCGAGCATTTGTTGAGTCTGAGCAAAAAGAAGAACACGGTGGCCTTGTTCTTTCCACACTTTCAGCACCTGTGCAACGACTTTCATCTTGCCACTTATTTTAGGATTTCCATAATCGTGATTCCCGGCAGCATGTTCCCTCTCAAGTAGATCGGGGTGATTACAAATCTTACGCATCACATCAATTCCGTAAAGTGAGTTCCTTTCTCCATTAAAAATTTATTCCACATCTGAGCTAGCAAGGAATGCTCGGTGGTCATCAGTAAGGCTGCAAAAGAGGACATGGTCGGTCTTTGTTGGAAGCTGAGCATTCACAACCGCTTTCATTCTTCGAAAAATATGGGCATAATTTAAGTAACGTAGAAACATAAACTTGCAATAAGATATTACAACAGAAAGGTGCAAATGTTTGTTAATTAGATATAATAGAGAAACGGTACAACTTTAGTAATTCATGCATACCTGTAAACAGTGGATACTTTCATAGGTGATGCATTAGCATAGCCACCAATAGAAATTAGAACAACAAATTCTGCTTCGAATACCGACTGCACACCTAACTTTCCAGAAAATACAAAATCGAACAGTGACCAAAGTTCGCTTAGCCTATTTTGAATAGGTGCGCCAGTCATTATAATACGATGAACTGTTTGTAATTGTTTTCAAACAACTTAGGCTTACACTAAAGTTAAGATGATTGTAGATAACAAAATTTCAGAATCACATCCTGTATTGACTTTCGTAACATTCTTTTTTTACTGAAACCAACCCATTGCCCATGACATTAGAGGATTTCAACAAAACAACAAACAATACCTAATACACTACCTGAATTGGTAAATTAAAAAATATTACAAATACACTACCTGAATTGGTGTTATTTAAGTGAGTTGAACGTGCAACCATGTTTTGATCATCCTGATGTTTGCGCCATATGTTCCTTACGACTCGAAGAAGAAATTGTGCTTTGCAAGTTGTGCAATGTGAAAAATCAAAACCTTTCTGTTGTTTTTAAGAGTAATGTAGAGAATGATCAATATGTAACATGTATACTCTTCATAATGCGCACACTTGTTGCAGCAATTGTATACTCTATAAAAATAATCGATAATACCTTACATTCAAGTAACAATGATCTTGCCAAGAAGCTGTTTCCAGGGTTGTGTGACTAGAAAAGTGAAACCGAGACCGAATCTAAAGAGTGATAAATCACGTAGTATGGAGATGTATGAGCAGCAGGATAGCCATAACGTTATACAAGCTTTCGTTAAACAGTACGTGGGTGCCGGGGGCACTAACGCGAGTTAGTTCTATCATCATGCGCCTCTCGCGTAAGACTCTCGTTGATGATATGTTTACAGCGCTGATACGTTGGATACTTCTCGAACAAGGCGAAAAGATATCACAATGAAAGTCCATGGAATCAAACGTTGTAAGTTGTGGTGGCTCAATAATAATGAATTGATAGGGATAGGTAAGGGTGGTGGTCTCATGTAGTGGAGCTACACACAGATACATCGCTCTCACAATATATTAGTATAGATATCATCAATCAACACACTGTAACATTGATGAACTGGAATTAATCTTACTCTATCATGACGCTTCGGTGACAGTATACAATCATGATTCTAGAGCAAACAGCACAAATAGACACAACAAA
The DNA here is from genome assembly GCA_026074375.1 of Tanacetum coccineum. Taxonomy (NCBI): domain Eukaryota; kingdom Viridiplantae; phylum Streptophyta; class Magnoliopsida; order Asterales; family Asteraceae; genus Tanacetum; species Tanacetum coccineum. The sequence continues at coordinate 30,714 of BQNB010046365.1, read as the reverse complement.
TAACGACAGGAGACAATTGACCAGAAGACATATTATAATAGGGAGACTGCTTGATACATGCCTCACTCATTTACTTCTCTCTATTCTTTAGAGTCACACCGTACACACATCACAACATGTCGATATTACATCACACACACAAGGATTATGATACAGAGGAGCATAAAAACTACAGTAATAGTCCGTGCGTTTGATATGTGTAATAGATATATCTAGATCTCTATAAGCGTTATAAGTCTATACAACGGTTACACAATGCATAATACATTCACCAGTTATCGTCATACAACGTCGTAATGCGTCACTCTCAATCACAACATCGTACTTAAAGCTAAATGGATGAGTCTGAAGACTCCGAGACATGAGGTGGGGAATGAGAGCATCTCTACGGCGTAGTATGATGTTATCTGCTTATACTCAAGTGCGGAGGATTGTAGATGTTGACTGACTACTTAATCAAATCCAAAGGTTCTGTACTTTTTTGATCTCACGTTCTTTATCATAGGTATCTGTGTGAGATAGCTAATATTGTTGTAAACGTTCTATACTCACTAACAACCGAGCTCAATGCTATAGTCGTCAGATCGTAGCGTCTCAATCCAGTAGGAATACTTCTACACGAGAGCGATAGAAGCGAGAGTAACGATTGAGCTCTGAGACACTCTGAAGTGTACAGATAGGAGACCACCTCAAACAACTACTACAAGAGTGGACACAGCTAGGCAGTATACCATTGTCAGACTCTATCTATATATACTAGATGTCTACTCACTGCGAGGACTATAGCAAATAACGCGATTACACACACTTACCTCCACATACACAGCACAAACCGTCACATCTTGCTTGCCACAGCTCACTTCTCTAGTCTCTATACTAATATGCTTTACATATTCTCACCATTCAGCCTACACTAATCTCGGTACTATTTACGAAGATGTATTCACATCGCTCCTCAAACATTAAGTCAGTGATAGAGCTGTAGAAATTGTACAGAGGTGACTAGTCATAAGTCGAGTTCTTGGTGACATCATTCAGATCAATGCTATTGGGAGCTTTATGAGGTGAGTACTGATGGAGCGTGAGAACAGTGTGAGAGATCATATAGCTCTTCTTATACTTATCACTATATCAGTGTGAAGGTCTCTATCTTTATCTCTATCATCTCACACACACATAAGTCTACATCTCTCATCATCTCTATCTCACTATATCCTCATCTTTAGAGAGTGAGAGAGAGAGAGTGATATATTACATGATTTTGTAATTTATATGTTTTGGGCGCGATGAGTCTCTATCTCTATCATAGAGATATCTAGTGATCTATATATATCTATAACTGATATCTATCTGTCTCTCTTATGTCATTTTATTAATTACTCAGGGTTATATTTTTGTATCTTTGGACACTGTTGTGAGAGTGTGTCATATTGATGTAGTGCTGACATACTCGTATCATGTACTAGTGATGAATGTATAGACTGCTTTAGATATAGTATTTTTCACGATAGGTAATAGTGTTGTGTTATCTCAACACAGAGTTCAGACGTGAGTGTATAGACATCAGATGAACATTGTGGGAAATTGTGTAACATTACTAGTATAGGTGAATTTCAGCCTTATATACAGTAGATTTATGATAAGGCTTTTTCATCATTGTAGTGTGTCTCTCTGACACACTGTGATGTTAGATCTCTCATTACATTAATTTATGACTAGATGATACTGTATGAGTAGAGTAGTAAGTAGCGTATAGAGTGTGAGAACTAGGAGGTGGAGGAATGGGATTGTTGGTGCGAACGTAACTTGGTAGGAGGTTTCTAGGGAGACCAACTAGTAACTATGACAGGTAGGTGAGGAGGGGGTTATTGTATGATTTTTTATACTATTTTTTGGTATGTATGTGATTATATGAGTTATATATATGTCATGTTGTTGGGGTGGATTTTGTTTGGGTAGTGTGTGGATGTTGGTCTGTAGGACATAATGTGGGTTTTGGTGTGTTGGGATATTGTGTGCAGAGGGGGGGGGAGAGTGTATGAGATGATGTGAGGGACGGGGGAGGTAGTAGTTATATAGTGAAAGATGTGTATGTGGAAGTGCGGGTGAGTACAGGAGCGTAGTGAGAAGGCATTGAGATTGGTATTAGATATATCTGGGAGATAGAGCAATAGGCCGATCATTCTTATTTGGGTGTCGAGGAAAGTATAAGTAGGGTGTGGACCGTGGTGAGCGGGTTCTTGTCTATCTGAGTCTAGCGCTAGTACAACTCTGTTACTGTGGAGGGGGGCGTGATTAGCGAGTGCTATTAGTGGTCCGTGGGTGTGTGTGAGAAGTGTTAGAGCGGTGTGTGGATTTGTTATTAGGAGTGGGGAGCTCCGAAGTGCCGGGAATCAGGGAGGTAGAGGGCGCAAGCTGCGCATTCACCAGAAAGAAAAAACATCTTAAAAGTGTCAACTTAAAGTGGATTGGAACTTATTTTTTGATTTCACAAGGTGTTTGGAGTATAGTTTTAATGTTATAACAAACACATATATAGTTGCTACGGAACTTGAACTGTGTTTTACAAGTCCTGCCCATACAAGACTTGCAACACATAAACTTAAATATATAGGTTTTCTTAAAATGCGTATAAACACAAACCACACAAATACGTTTGTTAAAATATTAGAATCCGAGTTTTGCAAAGTATACATGACCTTTTCAACCCTTGTAATAGTCGCAAAAATGTATGTATAAATGTTGAAATCAAGATTTGTAAAGCGTGTATGAATATTTCAATCCTTTATAATATCATGTCTGATAATGTAAAACTGAAATCAAAGATGTGTATACGTGGGTGTATATCCCATAGGGCATTAATCACAAAAATTTAAGTATAGTTGTCCAAAGCGTTTGTAAATTATGCATGACCTTTTGTATCAAAATACAATAGTCCCACCTGTGTGATGACGATTTGCACCCCTAAGTTCATGAAACGTTGCGACTTAGACTTATATGTTTGCACTTTATCAAGCATCAGTAAGAGTTCATGAGTAATGTAGTTTTGGCGCCTGTAGACACCAATACAGTCGTGCACCACATGGTATAATTCGTTAGTTCAAATACCGCTGAAAACTTAGTGTGACACTAATCACTCGAGACGGGGAATTGCATCCCAAATAAGATCTAAAATCCTTATAACATTTCCGCGAGCTTACGAATGTCGAAATCAAAGATTTGTAAAGCGTGAATGACTATTATATCCCATACAATAGTCACAAAAAGGTAAGTATAGTTGGAATCAAAGATGCATATGACTATTGTATCCCATTGCGAGATATGAAAATGAGTATGTAAACGAGTTTGTAATCAACCATGTAAATGAGTTTGTAAACATTCATGTAAACGAGTAATCGATCATGTAAATGAGTTACGAAATCAAGTATGTAAACAAGTATGTAGATGAGTACGTAAAAGAGATTGTAAATGAATATGTAAACAAGTTGTAATGAGCATGCATTCTCCCCCGAGATTTGTAAAGTAATGTAAAACAAGTGAAAGAGGGGCTATAAACTCACCTCTTAGAGAAAGTAGTGATTATCGCAAAATCAACAAAGTAATCGTCACAAACGATCCGGAATGCAACCTAATTAATTATAGGTCGTATAAGTATGATGTATTTAATATAAATACAACATCATAAGTTATAGAGTTACACAACCACCTAATAGTTTTTGGTTTAATTTAGAAAGTCGAAACAATATTTAAATCGTATTTGTTAAATAGATGTCTACGTATTTGTATCCATAAAATAAAATATTATTTTTTTCCAATAATTGATTATTTGTTAATAATACATGATTTAGTATTTTCATTGATTAAAAAATGATATTATATAAATAGTTTAATTATTTTATAAAATAATATTTATAAAGTTAAAAACGTATATAAGTATTATATAAATGGTACGACAATATTTTTTAACATTTTTATAGTTCAAACGGACTCGAAAATGCTCGTAAACCACTTTTTATATTTCTATCAGAATGCTATATTTTTTTAAAAAATTACAGAATATTGTTTATAAAAATAAATTAGTTTTTGTAATTTCTATTTTTCCAAAATCGTTAAAAACTCATAACTTACTCATTTTAGCTCTGTTTGGCTTGTTCTTTATATGTATAAAATCGTGATGAGATAAACTATTCAAATAAAATACTCACTGTTTTTATAAAAATTTGTGTCAAAACAGTAAATTCAATATGTGTTTATAAAACTATTTTTATAACTTTAAATCTTTCAAAACTCATTACTCCTTCGTTTTTAATTCTGTTTTTAGAGTTTTTTATATGCACGGTTTTCTATTGAAATGATGTATCATAATAGAATATTTATAAAGTTTTATCAGTTTTGAATCTGTGTCAGGTTTTATAAAACTATTTTTATAAAAACACTTTATTATATTTAATTATCGTAAACTCATAAAATTCATAACTTCTTCGTTATAGCTTGGGTTTTCAAGTTATTTATATGCACGGAATCCTCATGATAAGTACTATTTAAATCAGTAGGTTGTACATTTTGTAAAATTCTAATTCCAACAGAATGATTAAAACAGTTGGTATTTATATATATATAATTTATAACTAGTTTTATAAATTATTACTTGATTAATTTTTACAAGTCCTCTAGATTACTTTATACCACATGTCTTACATATTTTGGGTCCTCAAGTTCATGTCCATCATTCTTGTCTAAGTAAAATGTCCTCATAATAATTTGTGTATAAACTTTATAATTAAACTTTTAACAATTAAATTTATAAACTAAATCTATAAAATTCCACCAATACCTATAAATTAATATGTCTTGTGTTCTAGGTATATTGTTTAGACACCGATTCATTACAAAGAATAAAATAAGTTCGAATCATATATATGCCCCTTTTATTTTGTAAACTCATAAAACAAGCCCTAGGTGGTGATTAATAAATATAACATGATATAAATTATGAAATGAATAATTAAAAAACTTAAGGTTTGTGTTTAGACCTCAATGAAGATGTATGAAGATGATACACAAATCAAACCCAAGTATTTATCCCTAAATACTTCCAAGAAAACCCTAATTCCAACTAGAAAACCCTAATTTCTTCTTGATGTAAACCCTTGAAAATTCAATACCCAGGCTTCCAATATACCTTGAATCATCTTATATATCACTACTAACAATACTAGTACACTTGTATCTTTGTGAAATCAAAAACTATGGAAACCCTAAAATTGCAAAATGAGTTGTGGGTTATAAGAGTAAAAAGATAGTGTTTGTGTATTTTGTTTACTTGTAATTGTAAAGAGTGGAAGACTTTCTATGACTTGCCTTTTATAGATAAAAGAAATGTGGAAACAACCTTAAACAAAACCATGAACTAAGGGTGGTTAAGGTACAACTTGTAAGGTGTTCTCCTCCTCCTTAGGAGAAGGGAACGATTCAAGATGAGGGGAAGGGTACATTGATGTGCCAATTTATAGAGAAGTGGTGTTGGAAGAGTACTCTTGTAAGCTTATAACAGGAAAATTAGTATCCTAAGTGGAGAGTTTAATATTGTAATGTTGGTGTGTTGTTTGTAATGTATCCCGCCTAAGCTTTATAAATGAAAATGATTTAATTTTGGGTATTGGGTATAGTAGTAGGTATTTGTTTGAGTATAGATAGGTATAGGTGCTTCCGTGTATGCCTAAATGTATTTTATTGCGAAATGTAGACGCTTTACGTAACCAATAAAAATAAATTATGAAAAGTTATAAATTATCCTCGTAATAATTATATAACACTTGCTTGACGTAAACTTTTACTTGTTTGATGCCCGTTTACGTTGAATTTTGATTTTTAGTTTACGTGATTTAACCAAACGATGAAAATTAAAAGTAAACGCGTAAAAGTTTAAAATGAAAGGTTAAATATTTATTGACGTAAAATGACGTGAAAATGCGGATTGTTACACTTACAATGTTCCTATCAAGTACAATTACAACATAATAAAGTCTTCGAAAGCACATCCAAAGCTGAAGATGTCTTCTGAGTTCTCCTGGTCTTGAAACATGTACTCCAGCTTGGATCTTCATTGTCTTTACTTGTTCTGGAACCATTGTAGTATGCATGAGTTAGATTAAATTCCCCCCAATTCATGCAGCATGTCTTGAAAAGCTTTCTTCATTGACATGCACATCAGAATTTTATAGAAGAAAATAATACTGCTTTTTGTCATTGGGTCTTGGTGAATATTCGTTCGAGGGTACATGCGAGAAATCTTCAACAATTCTTCTTACGTATGCAGTATACTTCACAAACCATACTAAGTAAAGTAGTATACACTACTTCCTCCTGGAATTTAACATGATAACCAAAGTACACATTTTCCCCCATGATGGTTTCGAACTCTCGGAAGCATCATTGTTGTGTACGCACATATACATGAGAAGTTCTTGTCTTAAGCACAAATCTTGAAATCCAAACGAAGCATTACCCTCTTGACTTCACAAACCGTAGTAGGAGATGAAGCAAGAATGAAGAAAACTTGGTATAATCAAGATCTTGTATATGAATGTCGTTGAAGATATTTGAAAATTTTGCTTAGACTGTGAAGTACCATTGTCTTAGAATAGCACAATTATATCCCGTGAGAATTGCTGATTACATCTCAACCTTTAAACTCTCTGGCTAACTTACTAACCTCGTATTCTGTCGGCTATTGTTGTGACCACATGTTGAAGTAAATCCGATATACCAAACTTGAAAATGAATTAAAATACCCTAAATTTGTTACTTAAGCTTGCACTGTTGTTGATTGAAGAGCGGTGCAAGATTAAATCTATAAGTACTCTATACCTAAGTCCTAAAAGTATAAGAAGGACATCACCTCTTGAGATTATCCACATCGACATATGCGTGTGACACTGAGTACTACAATGTAACTCCTTTAAGTGATAGTTATCCAGGTCTTCAATCAACCACCCTGACTTCTGGAAATTAGATAATCCAAGTCTCAATCATAGCTGTATACATTCAAGCAAGTCATCAATCGATAGATTAGGTTTAAAGAAAAGGGATAGAAAATAGAAGGAAGTCTCGATGATGAAATAATTAGACGCCTTCGTGAAACTCACTTCAATGTCAAATAAGGGATACCAAATCAACTTCGTGATCACTTGACATCGTAATCCGAATCCTTAGCCGTTTGTCGTTTTAGTGAATCTTGAATGATCATTTTAGGATTAAGTGTTGTGTTTGCTTTGGTGATTTATGTTAGGATTTAGATTCCCAAATTCAGTCATATGCCCAAAGTCGGTCACATGACATATTTCGCTTGAAACATGACATATTTCGCTTGATACATATTTCGCTTGTTACATATTTTGCCTGTGCATATTTCGCTTGTACACATTGCGCTTGACCTAAGAACAGTTAAGCAGAGTTTCGTTTCTAAGAAATGACATATTTCGCTTGAACTCAACCTGTCATATTTCGCTTAAAACATGTTTTGCATACATATTTTGCTTGCTTATAACATGCTTGTTTTGCTAGCTTCATCCAAGTACATATTTCGCTTCATTCAAACCCAAACCCAGAAATTAAGCTACGAAATAAGCTGTTTGCCACATGAATCAACTTCTAATAAGCATGGAAATAATGAAAGTATAAGTGGATGATCCAAAACAACAACAAATAGACATGAATGATCCAAAATGATACCAAAGCCCACATTTTGAAACTTAACCATAAAAACCATTTTTAAGATCAAAGTGATGTTGTTTTAGGCTTAAGATTACCACAAACTTATCACAATAGAAGATAGAGAAGAAAGTAACAAGCTTGATGGTAAAATAAGCAAAAATAAACCAAGCTGTGGCTTATTAGCTTAAAAATAAGCCACGAATCACCCTCAATAAGCAAAACCACAAACACAAATTCCTCCTAGGCTCTGATGCCAATTGATACCTATATAGATTCTAGCCATATAACAAATGATCCAAAGGTCGGGAGGATTAAATAAGAACTTAGCCATATTATTAGATGTAGAAAGAGAAAGGGAAGAGTGTGTGTTTCTAGAGAGAAGGAGGAGAAACACACACTTATGAGATGTTACATTATGAATCCTTACCCCTCCATAGAAGTATGGAGGGGGTATATATAGTCCTATGTGTCGCCTAACTATACTATCTTAACGTTTCTAGTCCTTATTCGACACGACTATATTAAACTAATAATTCCGTATAAGTTGACATATTTTAAGGCTAACAGGGGAAAGCACTCCTATTGATGCAGTTTTTAATGTTTAGTATTGCTGCTTAGAACATTAGGGGTTTGAACCGTACCCCTAAACCCGTCAGTTCTAGTAAAGGTGGTCTTTGCATAGAGCAGCCCTCGACATAGTTCTCTTGAGCCATAGATCTTTACTCTACTTTTTTTAAAAACCGGTTAGGATTTCGAATTTTTGAAAGATAAGTTTTCAACTTAAAACTACTTCTCAAGAAGGCTTTAGAGCTTGAAAACTTGAGTAAACTGCTCTGATAGCAATTGTAGAACTATAGAAGGGGTCGAATACAATCTTCTTGACTTCTTCGAAGTTTATAAAACTTCAAGTCTCAAAGGAATCGAGTGGTGTAGTGATCTACTTAGCTACAAGAACAATAAGTAGAAGGGGAGAGAGAGAGAGAGAGAGAGAGAGTCACCAAGATATATACTGGTTTGGGATGGGGGTTTATACCATTCGTACGCCTATTGCGTATACACGACACCGATACTATTACTCTAGTATAATCCTTATGGTGGACTATAACCCGTATTACAACTTTACTCCACCGATATGCACTAAGATCGACGCTCACTAAGATGAACTACTCCCAATGGTATCCGCCCTCAAAATCCACCCCTATGAACCTGTGATTTGACTTTTCTTCTAGGATCACTAAGATCAACTAGGACCACTAAGAACTTCCCCTTGGAAGTATACCAAACCCCAACAAGATCACCCAGTGATCTAGGCTTGACCACTAAGATACAAGACTTCCCTTACAACTAAATTGAATAGAAAAAGTTGATTTAAGAATCAATCCCTAACCTAGCCTAGAGACTCAATTCTAATAGAAATTGTATGAGAAAAAAGACCCTCGACTACTAACACGCAAGTGTGTATTAAGTACTTATGTCTCTCTCTTGTGGAGATGTGTTCTTCAACAGAATGATAGATGAGAAGATAAGAACACAAGAGGTGTTAGACTTAAAGGATAGGAGAAGTGAAAAGAGAGGAAAGAAAGAATGGAAAGAGATGAGAAATACAAGAGCTAAGGAGGAGTATTTCTATGCCAAAATCCCAAAAATGGGATAATGTAATTCGAGAGTGGCACGTTGGCCATGTGTCAGCGCATGACCAACGCGCCCAAATCCCGAATCTATATTTCAGGTTTTTGGTATTTTAAATACCCGTTCTTGTTAAATCCCCAATTGTACTTTATGCTTTGACCTTTCCATTATTCTTACACTCAAGGTCCACCAACTCAAATAGCCATTTTATAAAAACGCTTGTGAAGAATTAAAAAGAAGATTTGAAGTTGTTTGTCTAATTTTAAGGAGATAGAACAGAACCATTGGACAAAGGTTATGTTTGGGTCTTCCTCACATGTATTTGGATTAGTTAGAAACTAACTATGATTAAGTGGATGAGTTGAAATAGTTAGGGTAGAAGAATATGCCAAAAGAATAAAGAATATGCCGAAGGAATATTCCTTTTTTTAGAGAGGAAGTGTGGATGTTGGGAGGGATAATTTGAATTTTAAATTCAAATATCAACATGTGAGTTAAATGTGGGTTGTATGTAAGTTAACTTGATGTGATGGTTTGGAGCCTAAATTTTCTAATTCAAATTTAAAATTTGAATCTAAGGATAAGGGTGTGAGTTGGAATGAGGTGGATATGAATTGGATTGGATGTGATGTTGATGTGATAGAATGGAGCCTAACATTTGAAATTCAAAATTTAAATGTTAAGAGGGGTAGAAGTGTGTAGGAGAAGTTTGGTAAGAGTGTGTGTGTGTGTGTGTGTGTGTGTGATTTAAATTTCAAACTAAGGAATGTATGAGGAGAAGTGTATAAAGGAAGCTTTGAGCGTGTGTTTGTAAAATTCAAATTCAAATGGATATGTATGTGTATGTTGAGGTGAAGAAGAAAATGAATAGGGATTGTGCGGTAGAAAATGTTAAGATGTGATAGAAGGGAGCTTATGTTGAAATGTTGGGAGACAAGAATTACAACAATGTACAATGTGTAAGGGAATGTGAGTTGTCATGTAGGAGGATAATATTTGGGGAAGGTTTAAGTGAGGAAGGTTTAATATTTGTAATTGTGAAGAAGTGATGAAGATGATAATCAAAGGATTGATTATGGGATTAATCATATTGCCATCAAGGGAGAAAAGACTTGGGCAATGATGATTAGGGATTTATTTGGGAAATAGGAAGGAATGTTTAGATTGTGTAAAGAATGTGAGAATAATCATTTGTTTTGGGAAGAAGGGTTTAACAAATGGTTAGAGAATGTTTAGGTGAGAAGTGAGGTGTAGGTGATGTGTGAGGAATACACGTGAGAGTTTGTAAACATTTATGTATAAAAAGGTAAGAAGAATCATGATGCGGTTGTCGTAAGACTTCACAAGAAGTTTTACAACTCCTTAGGCAGAGTACCTAACCGTTGTAGTGTAGTATAGGCAAGACTCGGGGGTTATTATCATTCTCTAGGAGAATATGTTAGGAAGGCTCGATCAAGATCTTACAGAGGTCTACAGGGTTGAGAGAAGATTCTTTTTGTATTTTTATATTTTTATGAAAGCAAGTAGATGTCATGGTTTGAGAGGTTGGTTTGTTTAACTAATTAAACTAAATATAATCAAATCTATTGGTGATAACTTTATGATAAAAAGATGTATTTACTTAATCATGTACTACTCCTTAGATTGCTTCTCCTAATCATGTTGCTTTGTCACACTTGTGATGATCTGCGTAAGTATTTACTAAGTCATGAACGAATTACATGAACCCGCCGAATATATTAATATTTCGTTAAGGCAACGCACAAGTAAGGTAGTATGAAGACTATTACAAGGCCCCTAAGAGTATATTAAATGCAATTGAAATATCTTTAGAGGGATCAACCATATTAGGGGTAAGGTAGCATGAAGACTGTTACCGATGATTTCCTTTCTACACACTCGCGTTTCCCTAGACGTCTATGCCAATTTAATATCTTTTGGCTAGTTTTATAAAGCCTAACGCACACATCTATCACAAGAAGCAACATTAAAAGGATCTACAAGCTAAGTTTCATACAATCATAAGTAAATACAAAGGAGGTTTTAGCCTAGTATGTTATAAAGAAAGCAAGAACATAAATCAATCAAACAATACATAGACATATTGAATGATTAAAGATAAACAATATTACTTACTTAAAACATGGATCAAGGTCAGTTACAATAGGGTTTTTACGGCCTAAAAGCTGCTAGAATGATTAGGGTTCGTCTTCCCAAATTTATACAAAGTTACACACTAAAAACCCTAAAATCGGTTTTGTATATATAAGAAAAGCGTCGCGACGGCGTCGTGTTGTAGTCGTGACGCCGTCGCCAAGTGGAATCTTCTAGAGCCGTTTTAAGTCGGCTACGTCCTGACGCCGTCATCAAATCCATGACACCGTCACCATGAAAATCCTGACGCCGTCGCTTGAAGCCAGCGACGACGTCTCCACGCTCTGTATGCATAATTCTTCAAGATAAATGGTGTAGAGTCGTAGTCTTGTCCGTTTCTTCTCCAAATGAGCCCAAGTCACGTGTATTTCCTCCAAATGTCATCCAAGTGTTAAAAACCTGAAAACGAACGATTAAGCACATAATCTAGGCATATTTGCATGATTTAGGGGTTTAAATGACTCCGAAATAGTGTATAAAATGACACCTCATCAAATACCCCTACACTAGGGATTTGCTTATCCTCAAGCAAATGGGCTTTTCTACCTAGACAATAGCAGTATTGGGGGCATTTAACCTACTCTTTAAAATCAGTTTACGACACAACCTTCTAGACCTCGTAATTAAAAGCACGGAAAGTATTACTAGCACCTCACATAAGTGTTTGGGATTCTCTATTTCTCTCGGGTATATAATAAATTATAACAACTATGGGAAACGGAAAATTAGCACTCATTACCTGTCATAGCATATAAATTACATTATGCTTGGTAAAGGATCAAACCTCCACCGCTAGGCGCAAGTATTAATCATTACTATCAAAGAGGTCTTTTAAAGGGTTGTGGGGTGTAGGTGTAAGATAACATAAATGGAAACGGAAACGGATGAGATATATTTAGGGAGTAACTTTAGGGTGAATTTGGGGTGAAAGGGTTAGCTAATTATTTATACGAATACATGTTGGTTTGGTTGCTAAGCCAATGACTCAGACAAGATATACAAACTCTACAAAACTCTACATCAATCTCTATCTATTTCTTTTCTTGACTCTATGATAAACATAAACATAAGCAAATGACAGCCCGTACATTTTTTTTTCACTTTTTTATATATATTTTTTTTCTTCTTTTTCTCATTTTTTTGGTACACTTTTGCCCTGCCATTGCTTAAACATATAATACATCATGAGGGTCTATAGATACACCCCTACACTTTAACTTTTACATACTCGATAATTACAATCTAACTAATGACCCGAATTGAAGTGGATCAAAATAACATGGAGATTATTTGACAAACATATGGGGGTACTGACTTAACTTTTCTTCCCCATTCTTTCATAAAATTAATACTACCATGAATCCCAATCGTCCCAAAACAGTATATACAATGATAAGGACTTAGCAACCGTGTACTCAATAATTAACTTGAGTTAAAACAATAATGTACTAAAGGTGAGTACATACAAGGTAGGCTAAGGTGATTTGGGTGTAACAATTGGTTCAAGGGTTAACAATGCTCTTCATTAATAGTCTAGCTTAACCAGAAAGTTACGAGAAGCGTGAAAAAGATAGGCTCGGAGGGTTGTACTGGGGGTATCCTACACTAAAAATGAGTGCATGGCAAGGGTGTGGGATAGTTATATGATTGAGGTGACCATCATAACAATTACAAGTTTATAACATGGGTTAATCCTAGTGCCTGTTATCTAGCAAATCCTAATACTCACTATGCGGTCTCGAGATGCATCACAAAAACAAGTTCTAGAAATTAATATACTACCAGTACACTCATATAATTTAATACCGATACCAGTGTTCCAGAAAAGGTGACAAATACCATACGTACACATCCGTAATGACATTATAGACACATATGACTGCATTTGAACCTTAATTCGAACAAGCTAAAGGTATAAACTATCTTGGGTATCAAAAATGGATACCCGAATTCCTAAAGATCTAAAGGCGAACCTCAAATTTTTAGGGTGGAATTTTGAGGGTTTTTGTGCTAGTCATATAAATTCCTATCCATGAGACGCTAATAATACTCGGTTTTCGTCGGTGTGTGTCATAATTTTTTTTTAATTTTGGGTTAAAGTTACCTTTTATGCTATGTTTCGATATATTACCTATCATTTTAAGGACAAAGCAAATGGCAATTGAAGGAATAGTTTTAAGTCTTATTTTCCCATACACTTAAGTTGAACATTGTCCCCAATGTTCTTTAAAAGTACTTGTATAAACGAATAAAGAGAAAAGAAAACAAGTAAAAAAAACTAGTACTCCCATGGTTTGCTCAATAATGGAGAAGAAACATGCGATAACTAGTTAAATAGTCCTCCAAAAATCGTCTAATGAAACTTCCAAGCTTCTTCTCATCAAATATAACCTGTAAATCAAAGACAAAGACAACTACACCAAGCGTAAAATTGGCGAGATAATGATATATACAACGAAACTTTAGGGTTGACTCTATTAAAGTAGTAAAGATATAATAAAAGTGATGATATAATCATAGGTTTTTGCAGGTTTACAACATAATTACAAATTTTAGATATTACACATTTTATTTTTCGAAAATAATTGAAATTTTTTTGAATTTTCACATGGTTGGGGGCGTGACACCGTCAGGATTAATCATGACGTCGTCTCCAGCCACTGTAAAGATTTTTTCTTTGTTTTTCTTGAAAATTTCATGCACGCAATTTTTTTAGTTATATCCTGTGTAAAACACTGCATAAAACCTAAGATTAATCATTACAATCATATGACTCGAAACTGACGCGAATTAATCTAAATAATTTATTTTATATGTTTGAATTGGTTCTCATAAACCGGGTATGTTCCCCTACACTAATTTAATGCAAAATACCTTTGATTGTCAATAAGACGAAGTTAAAAACAAAACAAAGCATGATTACAAAATAATTCAAACATAAAAGAATAAACGATAAAGAATTAAAACACAAGACACTCCTAAATACGGAAAAATAAATATTAGGTTGCCTCCCAAAAAGCGCTTGTTTTTGTTCGAGTCACGAGCCTGACTCTACCTTTATTTAACAGATAAAGGGGATGGTTCCCTTACACTTGAGTTCAAGTGCGGGTGGTAGTAACGGTACACACCATTATTGTGAAAAGGGGTCACATACTGAAAAAATGGTTGTTGAATTATATGCTCCGAATGGTGTGTTTTTTTAATCCTAACCTTCTCTACTTCTTTTGTCCTAACGGGTGAATTAAGTCCTCTTCCTAGAAAATAAACTTCCTTAGATTCTAATTCCCAATCCTTTTCTACCATCTCCAAATTTGAAAAATCAACACCTAGGGATCCACTTTGTCCTAATAAACCTGGTTTAAATCCATAATGTCTCTTAGGATCATTAATGCATAAGTGATAATAGCAATACATATCCTTAGGGTGGAAATGCGCCAAGTGAGGTGAAGGTGGTGTATGAATGATCAAGAGATATACTACCTTCATCCTAAAACTATCCGGACTAAGTGGTTTGATGGGTGGTTTGGGGCCTCTTTCGTCTTCTAGACTTACATCTAAGGATGGACAATTACATAAGGGTTGTGGTTGAGGCTTCGGTTCATCAATACTAGGAACTTCCCTAGAACTAAGAGGAATGTCATGATTACAAGTGTTCAAGCCTAAATCCTCTAGTTGTGTTTCGTCTAAAGGTTCAACCTCCATCGGGATTCCTATAGTCTCTTCTACTTCTTCCGGGTAAGTCACGGGCGGTGTGTATACCTTAAATGATGGGAGGCTTGTGGGGAACTTCGTGAGCTCAGATTTTCCACCTTATTCCATGCTATACCCCTATGCATCTCTACCTAAAACATTCTCATTTCCAAACAATCTTTTTGCTTGAGCCTTCAAATTTTCTAATTCTTGTTCAAAAATAATTTTTGGTGGGTTGTTCCATTCTTTTTCGACTTGGGAAAAAAATTTTATGGCTTCACATGCTTCTTCACCACTTAATTCCCTAAGGTTCCCATCTGCTGCAAAGTCAAGGTCCATTCGGGAATAGTCATCGACATGATCATAAAAGAATTGAGTAAAGGATAATAAATCAAGGCCATGATGAGGGGCTCTTTGGATTAAGTTTTTAAAACGAGTCCACACATCGTAGATAGATTCATATTGATGTTGTTGGAACACCAAGGTATAATTTTGGAATGGAAAGGTTGTGTTTCGTGGAGGGTTTTAAAAGGGTGTGGTTGGTGATCTTTCATACATCATGATGGTGAACGAAAGAGTGATTTACAAACAAAAGGCACAAAGAAAAGACAACTAAACAAAGCTAATAAAAATAAAATAAAATCTCACTTAAAAGGATTCAAGTGAGTAGACCTAAGTTAAACAATGATCGAAACTTAACTATTCCCTGACAGAGGCACCAAAAACTTGATGCGGTTGTCGTAGGACTTCACAAGAAGTTTTACAACTCCTTAGGCAGAGTATCTAACAGTTGTAGTGTAGTATAGGCAAGACTCGGGGGTTGTTATCGTTCTCTAGGGAATAGGTTGGGAAGGATCGATCAAGATCTAACAGAGGTCTACGGGGTTGAGAGAAGATTCTTTTTATATTTTTATATTTTTATATTTTTATGAAAGCAAGTAAATATCATGGTTTGAGAGGTTGGTTTGTTTAACTAATTAAACTAAATATAATCTAATCTACTGGTGATAACTTTATGATAAAAAGATGTATTTACTTAATCATGTACTACTCCTTAGATTGCTTCTCCTAACCCTATTGCTTTGTCACACTTGTGATGATCTGTTTAAGTATTTTCTAAGTCATGAACGAATTGCACAAACCCGCCGTCTATTTAATATTCTGTTAAGGCAACACACAAGTAAGGTAGTATGAAGACTATTACAAGGCCCCTAAGAGTATATTAAATGAAATTGAAATATCTTAAGAGAGATCAACCATATTAGGGGTAAGGTAGTATGAAGACTATTACCGATGGTATCCTTTCTACACAATTGCGTTTCCCTAGACGTCTATGCCAATTTAATATCTTATGGCTAGTTTTCTAAAGCCTAAAGCGCACATCCATCACAAGAAGCAACATTAAAAGGATCTGCAATCTAAGTTTCATACAATCTTAAGTAAATACAAAGGAGGTTTTAGCCTAACATGTTATAAAGAAAGCAAGAACATAAATCAAACAAACAACACATAGACATATTGAATGATTAAAGATAAACAATCTTACTTGATTAAAACATGGATTAAGGTCAGTTAGAATATGGTTTTGAGGACCTAAAGACGGCCTAAAAGCTGCTAGAATAATTAGGGTTCGTCTCCCCAAAGTTATACAAAGTTACACACTAAAAACCCTAAAATTTGTTTTGTATATATAAGAAAAGCGTCGCGACGGCGTCATGTTATAGTCGTGACGCCGTCGCCAAGTGGAATCTTCTAGAGTCGTTTTAAGTCGGCTACGTCCTGATGCCGTCGTCAAATCCATGACGTCGTCACCATGAAAATCCTGACGCCGTCGCTTGAAGCCTGCGACGCCGTCTCCACGCTTTGTATGCATAATTCTTCAAGATAAATGGTGTAGAGTTGTAGTCTTGTTCGTTTCTTCTCCAAATGAGCCCAAGTCACGTGTATTTCCTCTAAATGTCATTCAAGTGCTAAAAACCTGAAAACAAATGATTAAGCACATAATATGGGCATATTTGCATGATTTAGGGGGTTAAATGACCCTAAAATATTGTATAAAATGACAATCAAATCAAAGCATAATTAACCTTCAAATACCGTACACTCAAATAGTCATTAAGACTTAATCTATGATTATCAACAATGGATTTGATCACTTATCATCTTGATGCAAACAAGCTAAGTACTTTACATCTCAAGTAAAGTAAATTCCATAACGGGAAAGGATTCGTTTACGCAAAGTGAATTTTGATTTAGTTTGACCAATAAGGGAATAAATCCTGTTACGTGATTAGGAACAACGTAAATCCGGATTAAGATCAAATGAATACTTTCGTTTGATGGTATATTGAAAGTATATTCATACTAGGTTTAGAAAAGAAGTTTCGGCCTTGGCTAGAGGCGTTTGATAAAAGGAATGAGTTGGCGTTTTGTTGAAAAATGAGAGGATTTGTTTTTGCTCCTTTCTAAGTCTAAACCTCATTTAGAGTGTTCTCAAATACTCAAGTATCATGTACATACCTTTATTGAAAGATCCACATGTGTCGGGCAAGATGAAAGCCGACAAGAAAATTTTCGTAAAACAGAATTCATGAGTGGCGCGTTGGCCACGTGCTGACGCGTGACCAGCGCACCATAAGCGAGTTCCCGTTTTACGAATTTTGGATATCGTTTGTTATTTTAGTGATGCGAACATTTATGTGTCATCGTCAAAACATAAAGGAGATCTTAGTCAATGTTGCCCCAACAATTCTGCTAAACCTTTTTTTGTGAACATGAGTATAACACCCTGTGTTTTCAAGTCATTGACGACGTCAACAAATCCGCAATGTACTTTTTGTATTGTACGTGTTCACTTTAAATCATAAGCGATAGGTTAAATCGCGTACGCCAAAAATTAGTGTTCAATGTAAACGAGCATCAAACAATTAAATATTTACATCAAGCAAGGGTTATATAATTATTTTGAGGATAATTATTAACTTTGTTCATTTTATTTTTATCGGATACGTAAAGTGTATACGCTTCGCGATAAATTGCGTTTAGGCACTCCCGGAACCAC
>BQNB010046364.1:18871-43739 GCA_026074375.1 Tanacetum coccineum | reverse complement strand
ACAATGCTTCCCCTTGACTTAAGATCTTCTTGAACATGTCACCACAATACAAAGTTGCAAACTATATCTCTTGTAGTCTTTCATTCTTCATAGAGATCATGTTCTTCAAACCCATCTAGGATCGTTTTACAAATAACATCATAAACATGCAGCGAAATATAAAGAACAATGATGTTATTAAACAAGGTTTTCTTCATTGAACGTTTCCCTATTTACAGAATCTAGATAGTTCCCTTTTGGTCTCCATGTTTGTTTTGGATTTATCATTGCACTCTTTTTGACAGTTTGTGGAAGTACTGCTTGGGATTCAACAGTGCTTCCTTTCTTTACCCATATAGATTTAACAATTTTCTTGGGTCTTTGTGGTCTATGAGGAGTCCTTGTGGTAGAAGACCTCGATGATGGTGAGTAACTTGAGATTCTAGGTCTTCTATTATCCATCCTTGGATAATAACTTCCATCAGTACTTCGTGAAAGTACTGCCTGTGGTACTCTAGATCTAGCAGTACCTTGATAAGTCACATTAGCAGTACTTTTTGAAGGTACTGTTTGTGTCATTTTTGGTCTAGCAGTACTTATCAACCCATCCCTTGTAAGTACTGCTGATGGAATAAAGGATCTCCTTTGGTGAGGGTACCTAGAGTTTCTTGAGAAATTACTATGGTTCACTCTTTGGATGTTGTTCCAAACTGGTCTTGTTTCCCTTGAACCCTGTGTTCCCTTAGGTTTATGAGTTTGGGTGTGTTTGAAGGTTCTTTCATGTAGGTTACAATCCTTAATTAGGTGATTAGGACTGTAACATACAAAACATAATTTACCCCCTTTGTTCCCAAGTCCCTTTGTCCTAGATTCTTGACCAACACTGTTTTGACTGTTTGGTGACCTGTTTTCAAAAGATGTTTCACTATTCTCTGAGTTAAAAGCAGTTTCCTTTTGACTTTCTGAAACATCAGTCTCTTCATCATCACTATCAACCCAATCTTCAATTATGACTTTATTTCTATCAATTGCTGATTGACTAGATTTTGTTTTCTCTTGATTAACAACTTTATTCCTAATGGCTAGTTCATCTATCCCTGTAAAGGAGACATTTGCCCTAGGTGGAATAATTGTACCTGTAGGTGGAGGTACTGCTTTGTAGGCCTTTTCTCTTTTGAAATTTTCATACGTAGAATCAGTCAAAGTTTCATCCCCAGATGAAATGTCACTTTCCATACTATTACTAGACTCAATCCCAAACCCTATACATGACTTATCAGACACATATCTTTGTTTGTTTAGGACTTCGTTTTGAAGTACTGAAGCATTTGACCATTTTTCAAGTTTTACTTTGAAATCATCTCGTTCTTTTAAGGCTTGATCTAATTCCTTTTGTTTTTCTTCTAGTTTCAAATCTCTTATCTTTAAGTCATATTCCATTTGTTCATACTTATCACCCCATGCATATTCATTCTTTTCATGTGTTTTAAGCATGACCTCTAATGACTCTAAGCTCATTTGATATCCTAGAATTTCAGTCCTAGCTCTTTGAAAATTATCTCTTTCTTTTTGATAGTTTTCAAGCAACAGTTTATAAGACTTACTACATTTGGAACAGTAAGGTACCTCTGAGTTTGTAGCCATCAAAGCTAGAGATACTGGTGCATCATCAGCTTTGTTGCTCCAGTCAAAATCATCAAGTCCATCTTGTCCAAAGTGCATGTGCTCTGCATCAAACTCTATGCTCCAATCATCTTGTTCAACTCCAGTCAGTGCCATCATAGCATATGTCACTGGTTCAGCATCAAATTCCTTGGTCCAATCAATATCTTCATTGTTGTCTGTTGCCACCAAGGCTTTTGAGTTTGAATCTTCAATAGCCACAATCTTCTTTTCCTGACGACCATTTGCTCTGTTTTCTTGATACTTAGCAAACCGACACTCTCTAGCAAAATGACCTAACTTTTGACAGTTAAAGCATTCAATTTTTGACTTATCAAAGGTAATCCCATTCTTTGGCTTGAGGTCAATGGATCTTCCTGTCTTCCTCATAAACTTCCTTATCCTAGCTGTTATCATAGCCACTTGCCATCGAATGTCAATTTCTTCCATAGCATCTTCATCAATTTGCAGCAGATCTTCATCATCATGAGTTGTGGGCATAGATGCTTGTTGAGCAAAGAAGGAACATATGATTTCATCTGAGTGAGAAACACAGTTGGGAGCAGTTGGCACCTTGCTCGAGATAGCTTGAGTATATCCTTTTGGGATATGTGCTGGTTCAGCAGTACTTTGTTTCAAAGTACTGCCCTTGACTTCAGTGGACAGAAAAGCAATGTTTTGAGAGTTTGAATTTGAGACACCCTTCAATTCATGCTCATACACCTTTAAGTTGTTGTAGAGATCATCAAAGTCTAACTCGTCTAATCCAGGTTGTCCCCGAATCATGGTAGCCACAACATGCCACACAGATGGAAGGCTTCTTAGAAACTTCCTAATTTGCATTTCAATGGACACCATAGCCTCATGTAATTCAAGATGCTAAGAATCTGCTGAAACTTTTTATGCTGGAATCTAGTTCTTCCCTAGATCCAATTAGTAAATGTCTCAAAGTGTTGTTTTCAACAGATTCTTTTGCATCTTCTTTGATGCTTCGTTTCCTCCAAATCTTGCTATTTATGGCTTTCCCATAAAGATCTTGCCATCTACGAGCTCATGAAACTGAAAAATGAGAAGATGTCGATCAGGCTATGGCAGAGAGCAGTATATAAGGGCTTTCTCATTGTATCTTCTTGCGTTTGCAGCAAGTGAACGTCTTTGGTGCGGACACTGTGGGAGGATTGGCTAGGATCAGTTGTGGTTTGGTTTCAATTGGTGATTATGTCCCATTGTATGTGATCAGTGATAGCGATTATACTGTCGGCATTTCATAGACCATAGGTCATATTCACCTTTTTGATTATAGGGATTCTAAGTGCTAGTAACGGATGAGGTGGGAGGGATAATAGGTTATGTTTCAGACATCTTTTATGAGTTTAGAAAAATTTCGATTGATTAAAAGTTCTTCAAGGTCAGAGTCTCTTCACAAGCTCTGATACCACTTGTAGGATCGATATTCCTTAATGAAACACTGATATACTGTCAACTATGCGGAATCTAGTTGGCAGTACTTATGAAGAACACACAACAGTTTCTCAAACGATTTCTTTTATAAACCTTTTGAATCTGCCTAAATTGCAGATCCCTAATACAATACTAAATAATTCTCAACTTCGTGTTTTTCTATGTTTGTTCTATATCTTCTAATATCTTCCTAGAGATCCTTTTATAAACATAAGGATAACCTCTAGTAGATGTACAGTCCTTGTATATCATAAACACTAATTGATACTTATCACTAATAACTGTTACAAGATAAATGCTAAAACAACCGTTTAAACTTTATAGTTCCTAAATCCACGGCAGTACTTCGATCTTTCATTTAGCAGTACTTTGACTTTTTCGTGGCAGAACTTTGACCTTTTGACTTGTATTTCCCAACAATCATAATGCATAACATGATTTTAGAAGATCAAAATATGTCGGTTGTTGACTGAAAACATGTGTATTCTAATCCTGCAAGGTCACTGTAAACAGTGTGGATCGATCGATGTCAAACCCAACGTCGTAAAGCAAAAAAATTAAGAAACAAAGATACGCATATTAGTCTCCAACAAAACCTTATGAACCATATTTGACGCGAAGTTGAAGAAGCATCGGAAGAAAATTAGTCGCCGGGGCGTATTTTTTTATTTTTTTTTAATTTCGGTATTTTTTCTTAATGTGTTTTTTTTAGTATTGTAATGTGTATTTGAATTTTATGAATGAAATGGTTAGTTTGTTAAAAGAATGAAATAATTGTTTAGAGGGTTTTATGAAAATAAAAAGATAAGTGATGTTATTTGGTGTTATGATTAGAGGAGTGGTGTTGGTGTTGGTGTTATGCTGATGTGACGCTGACATAGCAGAAAAACTTGGTATCGCCAAGTTATGATACCTGGCTCTCTAAGATTACTCTTAACACCATTTACAAGTATACACATAGACGTTGACCTAAGGCACACGTCCACCCAGTTACACCATTTCTCTCCAAACCCCATTTGACCTCTAAAAATTCTTTGACCACGACATTCATCTCGATTATTGTACTTCATATTTAAACGATGATTGTATCATGAAAATGACATAAGAATACAACCTTTTAGTGGAAAATCCTGAATGATTAAATGTGGTTTTACAAGCAAAGTGATGAGTATTAACAAGCAGCAGGCCTACCACCTCTCCTTGGATCACTTATAGCAGTAAGCATCCCTTTTAAAACTTGATTATGATTGTAAGACACTCTTCTGTTCTCAATGGGTTTCTTTAGCGTTTGAACTATCAGTTGACTTACTGCTCCACCTGATTTTGACTGCAATATATGACCCCTTTCTCTTAAAAACTCCTTCCGGTCACATGAAAGCTCAATATGATCACCGTCGATCACTGTCCAGTTTTCGTAGTCTACCACATTCGGCATCAACTGCATAAGATAAGACAAATGAGAATGCGTCAAATAGAGATGGCAATTTTGACCCAATTATTTATGAATGGGTCGAAGAGGGTTCTATTTTTTCTGTAGCATGTCGAATAGGTGAATTCTAAAAGTTAGCTAGTAGACAATGGTTAAAATAGGCGCGAACAGGTCCAAAGCTATTCAAAATTAACTTTTTTGATATAAAAAATGCTTAATTTTTTAGTCATTTTTGACATACTAATGTGACCATATTGCTACGGGGAAAATTCCCAAAATAGACCGGTCGCCTAAAGTGTTTATCCTTTATAGACCTCAAAAAGTAAACTTCTCAAAATAGACTAGTCGTCTGGTCTTTTAAGTCGCCTAAAAAACTTTTCACTTTTTGTGTAAGTTACTTTTCAAGTCACTTTTTGCCTAAAATCGCCTAAAAAGGTAGGTTTCCTAAATACATGTCTGAAAAGTAACTTACACAAAAAATGAAACGAAGAATTTTCCCATTGCTACGTCTATTAGCTTTGAACATCGTTTTTTTTTTGCGTTAAATTAGAGAAACGGAAAACACCTTGTGGTATACTCTTGGAGATTGAACAGCATCTAAAGGCTCCATTCCTAGAATGAAGTGGTTAAGGAAGACCTGTATAACTGCTGGAATTATGTAAATCCCACCACTCCCTCCAATAACGCCAACCAGTTGATCACCCTGTCAAAGAATTTTTCGAGAGTCAATGTTCAAATTTTTAGAACCGTTGCAACAGTCTTTAAAGCTCGAAATTCTAGTGCTTTATATTCTTTCCAAGAAGACAACCAGTTATTGTGAATATAACATTGGAAAATTTTGTGGTTGACTTCCGGAGTCAAAGTTACCTTGACAATGATGACAGGAGTCATGGAAGACAATGGTCTCTTGTTCGGACTGATAAAATTTGTAGGGGAGGGAGGAAGGTTGTCGGGGGATATTTCTGTAGGTGCCGAGAAGTCACCCATTTGGTTATTTAGCACAATTCCGGTTGTGGGTGACAAAATACCGCCACCCCATGGGAAGTTGACAGTGGTCGTCATTGATACAGCATTTCTATCTGCATCTACTATGCAAAAATGACTTGTGCCATGATCTTCAATCTGACTCCACCTATGCACAATTCGATAAACATTCTAGTTTTTACCTTAAACAGACTAATAGTTAACTAAGCAATGGATGAGAGTAAATATAAACTAAATTATGTACCCGGGCATGTAATATTCAGAAGGGAAAGTGGTGTTGTCGAAAATTCTTTGTTGAATTTTTTTCGCGAATGAAGGGGAAAGCATTTCTGATGCAGTCTTACTTATATCGACAAAATCGGGGTCACCCAGATTCATCCGAAGTGCAAACATATGTTTTAATGCTTCGATGAATCGGTGTAAACCTAATAGTCCTTTTGCATCATTTGTGTTCTCGTAGCTATTTAAGATATTTAATACCTGTGTATTCAGCAACACTGTCATAAATCAATATGCAGTTTTGGATAATAAGAGATGGCAAAATGGGTGGGTAATGCAGGTCGGGAAATGGGTCAAAATAGATTTGTGCTGTTATATGTCATTTTTAAACAGGTCGAAGCTGGTGTGGTTTACTCGCAAAATGGACAACTTTCATAAAATTTGACCCATTCCCTTTTTTCTTTATCAATTACTCCGTATGACCCATTTGAGATTTTAACAACTCTTATTGGCCATGTATAAATAAACCGGTTGAAATTGCCCTATGTTAAAATGAATTGTCGGAATGTGGTACTGAGTTTATACTGCATTTATAAATCACTTATTGCAATATACATTTGGGATATAGAACGTACCAAAGTTAGTCCAAGTGTACCACTTGACGGGGGTGGCATCCCAAATATTGTGAACCCCATCGTGTTCACTTCAACTGCATCGGTAACTTTCACCTCATAGTTCCTTAGATCCTCCATTGTCAATATCCCACCTAGAGACCGAACATCGTTAATCAACTTTTCTCCTATAGACCCATTGTAAAAAGCTTCTGGACCTTCTTCTGCTATAGCTTCTAAGCTCAAACCAAGTTCATAGTTATAGCACGTGTCACCCGCCACTAAAATTTTTCCATTTGGAGCATACACCTTTTGTAAGCCCGGGTCTTTCTTTATCCCAGCAGCATAGGTAGATAGTGAATCGGCAAGATAAGGAGCTACTATAAACCCATCTTTGGCTAGACTAATAGCTGGCTGAAATAAAGTCTTCCATGGCATTCGACCATGTTGTGACCAAGCTTTGTAAAGGCCGGCTATCTCGCCTGGAACACCCATCGATAGTGCTCCGGAATATTTGTCCTCAAGATTATTTTGGTACATATTCTGAGTAGAAAAGCTGTAAGTTATTTTGTATGTCATGTTTATTAAATTATGTTGTTTTGACAAAACGAAAAGACTTAGAACCTGTGAAGCAGCCGAGGGAGCGGTTTCCCTGAAACCAAATGCTTGTGTTTGTGACGTATCAGCTGATCGAACGACCATAAACCCTCCCCCTCCAATACCACTAGCCATCGGATTCACAACGCCACCACACAAAGCAACCGAAACCGCAGCATCCACAGCATGACCACCAGCTCTAAGAACCGATGCACCAATCTCTGAGCAACGTGCTTCATCGGCTGCAACCAGTGCTTCAAACGACTCGACTCCATAGCTGGATTGTACTTTGTTATGTGACTTCAATGCTTCATCTAATGTCAGCTGACTTGACTTGCTTCCTATTGTAAGATAGATGACTGAAAAGGACAATTTTGGACCACTTTTAATCCAGTTACAACTCTTACGTACGAGTTGCTTATTTCATATTACGTTAAAATTAGTTTTTACCATCATATCTAACATAAGATCTTTTATAAAGCACGTGACTGAATTTTATATATTAAATTATTATTTTCCGAGTATTATTGAATCTGTTACAAAATAAGCAAATGGTAGCTTGTAAGTACTTATTTTGAAGCATAAACAGAAAAGATAAGCAATTCCAAACATCCTCTTGATATGTACCGGAAAAATACATTACTTAAACTAGCAGGGTATCCTCGCGTTGCGGCGGCGGATACTGTGTAAATAATATTTATGCGAGTAATGTGTCCGATTCTATGTTTTCAGTGACGAATGATGATAATATTACGAAATTAAGAGATATTGGATATTGTTTCTTACGACGCTAAATATAACAAGCGGTGAGAAAACATGATTATGGGAAAGACGACATATACGACAAGTCTTTTAAAAACCGGAACCGACAAGCTGAACAAGACAAAACCGCAAAAAACCATGAACCGTTTGGAAAACCGGTTTGTTGTCCGGTTCAATTTTAAAACTATGCATACGACAATAAAAAAAGTTATATTAATTGTATAAAGTTTTTTTGTGTTTAATTAGTCTATACAATAAATATAATAACATGTATAACTTGAGGGTCGGATTTTAAATGTGGTGCCGTTCTAAAAATAATAATAATTATAATAACATGTATACTCTTTATGTAGGAGTGTTTTTTAACATTAAATGAAGGGCTGAAAAGTCAAATGATTAAACATTTATTGTATTAGATGGGTGCAATAAGAGCATCTCCAATGTCTTTTAAAAAGTTTTTTGTCATTGTGACTAAAGCTTTTACAAAAACTTTTTGTGAAAAGTCTGAGTCATTGGTAAAAGTTATTTGGGCTAATGACTTGAAAATGTATCCAACTTGTCATTTTTTGTTATTTTATGTAGCCATCTTTTTTTTATTGTATGTATCCAACTTGAAAATTCGACCTATTATATGTAGTCTGTTACCTCTCATTTGCAACGTTAGTCCATTTAACTAACGAACAGTTGCAACGTTAGTCCTTTATGCTAACGACTGTTTGCAATTAACTCAAAATTCAGTTATGTTACAAAAATATATTTTCAAGTTATTTTAAAATTTATACACGTTTTTACACACATTTTATACATGGTTTATACACGAAAATTTTTTAAATTTTTTTTTAATTATTGCTCTTAAACTTAAACCGAAATAAAAAATATAATTTTAAATTTTTTTTTTTATTATTGCTCGTAAACTGAAACCGAAATTAAAAAAAATTAATAAATTTTAAATTTTTTATTATTATTATTGGTCGTAAACTGAAACCGCAATAAAAAAAATTATTAATTTTTTTAATTTTTTTATTATCGCTTGTAAACTGAAACCGAAATAAAAAAATTTAAATTTTTTTATTTTTTTATTGTTGCTCGTAAACTGAAACCGATATAAAAAAATTTAAATTTTTAATTTTTTTTTAAATTATTGCTCTTAAACTTAAACCGAAATAAAAAATATAATTAATTTTTTTTTTATTATTGTTCGTAAACTGAAACCGAAATTAAAAAAATTTAATAAATTTTAAAATTTTATTATTATTATTGCTTGTAAACTGAAACCGAAATAAAAAAAATTTAAATTTTTTTTTATTTTTTTTATTCTTGCTCGTAAACTGAAACCTATATAAAAAAATTTAATTTTTAAAATTTGTTTTTAATTATTGCTCTTAAACTTAAACCGAAATAAAAAAAATAATTTTTTACATTTTTTTTATTATTGCTCGTAAACGGAAACCGAAATAAAAAAAATTAAATGGACTAACATTGCAATTGTTCGTTAGTTAAATGGACTAACGTTGCAAATGAGAGGTAACAGACTACATATAATAGGATGAATTTTCAAGTTGGATACATACAATAACAAAAAAAAAAGATGACTACATACAATAACAAAAAATGACAAGTTGGATACATTTTCAAGTTATTAGCCCAAGTTATTTCACTCTCATCATATCATTTATATACAATTATTTTATATATACAATTAGAGGTGTCAGTAGGGTCGGGTTGACCCGACCCGAACCCGAACCCAATAATGCTTATCGGGTCGGGTTAAATCGGCTTAAAAATTCTAGTCGGGTTGTTTTGACCCGAACCCGATAACTCGATAGTGTTATCGGGTCGGGTTAGGGTTAAAAAAATATTGCTATCGGGTTATCGGGTCAACCCGATAAGACCCGAAAATTAATTTTCTATTTTTAAGTTTTACTTTTTTAAAGGCCCAATACATGTACTACAAGTACTGTTCGAGAGTCCGTAACAAAATATGCATGAAGTTTGGTTTACTTTATTCACATTTGGATCTCTTCTGTGCTAAAATAACATATGCGGGAACAACATATCTTCGCAGTATGATATGCTTAGTTTGTTGGTTTAAACTTGTTGGTTTAGATCCCAGTTTTAGCAATCTGTGTTTGGTTTAGATCCCAGTTTTAAATCCCACTTTCGAGTTGTTGGTTTATATCCCAGTTTTAGGAAAGCATGGTCACAAATTGCATAGCAATTTTTTGTTTGAAAATAACATTTTTATCATTGTTGTCTTATTTTCAAAATATTTTCAAACTTCTTCCTCATTACTAGTGGTATTGTTGCAATTTGCAAATACAAAAGACTTTTGACTTTCTAGTGCTAATGAATATAACAGTCCTATGGTGGGAAATAATGCTCTTC
The DNA here is from genome assembly GCA_026074375.1 of Tanacetum coccineum. NCBI lineage: Eukaryota > Viridiplantae > Streptophyta > Magnoliopsida > Asterales > Asteraceae > Tanacetum > Tanacetum coccineum. The sequence continues at coordinate 33,650 of BQNB010046364.1, read as the reverse complement.
TAAGTTTGATGAATAAACATAGAAATCTTAAGAATCAGATTCGTATTTGGAATAAGAGTAATTCGGGGACCCGGAAAAACGATCAGCTTAGACTTAAAAAACAGTTGGAGGAAATTGATCTGGATATTGATAGAGGGCTTGGGAATGAAGAGCTGGTCAATTCCCGCTTAGCTATTCTTCATCAAATCCAAAAGATAGATAATTTAGAATCGAAGGAAAGGGCTCAAAAGGCTAAAATTAAATGGGCGGTAGAAGGAGATGAGAATTCCGGTTTTTTTCATGGTATCATAAACAAAAGGCGTAATATTCAAAATATTAGGGGGGTTATGGTTGATGGTAATTGGATTGAAAACCCGAATGATGTCAAGAAAGAGTTCTTCGACCATTTTGCCAATCGTTTTGGTAAGCCGGACAAACCTACTGCTTCTATTAGTCTTGACTTTCCTAATCAGATTTCTCATGAGCAAAGTGATCATATGGAGAGGGAGGTTTCTAATGATGAAATTAAGAAATCGGTTTGGGAATGTGGTACCGACAAAGCCCCGGGTCCGGATGGATTCACGTTTGGTTTTTTCAGACACTTTTGGCATCTTGTGGATAGGGATGTTTGTGAAGCGGTGAGGTATTTTTTTAAATTTTCTGATTTACCCAAAGGGTGTAATTCATCTTTCATTGCCTTAATTCCGAAAATTCCGGATGCTAATCTTGTTAAGGATTTTAGACCGATTAGCCTCATTGGTAGCATATATAAAATCATTGCTAAGATTTTAACTAATCGTCTTGTTGATGTCTTGGGGGGAATTATTAATGAGGTTCAATCGGCTTTCATTAAAGATAGGCAAATTCTTGATGGGCCTTTTATTTTAAATGAAGTCATGTCTTGGTGTAAGAAGAAGAAAAAACAAACTCTTCTTTTCAAAGTGGACTTTGAAAAAGCATATGACTCGGTAAGGTGGGATTTTCTTGATGATGTTTTAGGCAAGTTTGGGTTTGGGGATAAATGGAGAAAATGGATTCAATGTTGTCTTCATTCTTCGAAAGGGTCTATCATTATCAATGGTAGTCCAACCGACGAGTTTCAATTTGGTAGAGGTCTTAAACAAGGTGATCCGTTATCTCCTTTTTTATTCTTATTAATCATGGAAAGTCTCCATATTTCATTTCAAAGAGTGGTTGATGCGGGTATGTTCCATGGTATCGATGTTGGTGGTTTGGTTAATCTTTCGCACATGTTCTATGCGGATGATGCGGTTTTTATAGGTGAATGGAGCGAAAGTAATATAACTTCTCTTATCCATGTTCTTGATTGTTTTCATAAGGTTTCAGGTTTAAAAATCAATATGTGCAAAAGCAAAATCATGGGCATTGAAGTTGATAATGGTAAAGTCTCTCGAGCGGCGACCAAATTCGGATGTCTTGTTCTTAAAGCTCCTTTTTTATATCTTGGTTCTTATGTTGGAGGGGACATGAATAAAATTCAATCTTGGAAGGACATTATTGATAGAATTAGAAGACGTCTATCAAGATGGAAGATGAAAATGTTATCGATTGGAGGGCGGCTCATGTTAATCAAATCGGTACTTGGCTCGATGCCTATTTTTCACATGTCAATGTTTAAAGTTCCTGCAGGTGTCATTCAAATTCTGGAATCTCTTCGAAGTAAATTCTTCAATGGTCATGAGAGTTCGGGTAAAAAAGCTTCGTGGGTTCAATGGAAGAAGGCTCTTGCTCCTAAAGATAACGGTGGTCTAGGTATTTTTAGTCTTTATGCTCTTAATAGAGGATTGATATTTAAATGGGTTTGGAGATTTTTAGCCCATGAGCCTACGCTTTGGTCTCGTGTTATCAAGGCTATACACGGAGCCAATGGAAAGATTGATGAGATTTCGGGTAAAGGAGCTAATTCATGTTGGATAAATATTATTAAAGAGGTTAGGAGGCTTGAGGAAAAGGGTATTAACCTGCTTTTGTTCATGAAGAAGAAACTTGGGAATGGCCTTTCGACTTTATTCTGGGATGACGTGTGGTGTGATGGGGGCAAGCTTAAGAATAGATTCCCTAGAGCGTATGCTCTCGAAAACAGCAAACAAATTACAGTAGGTCAAAAACTTGCGCATCCTAGTCTTTACCATTCGTTTCGTAGACATCCGAGAGGAGGGCTGGAACTCACTCAAGTTGAAGAGTTAGCGAAAGTGATTAACCCTGTGGTGCTTACTCAGTCTCCTGATTCATGGTCTTGGACATTGAACAATTCTGGTGGTTATACCGTGGCTTCGTCAAGAAACATGATAGATTCGCGATTACTTCCGAAAGGTGATCTAAAGACTAGGTGGATTCGATATGTTCCCAACAAAGTGAACACCTTCGCTTGGAAGGTAATGACGAACTCCTTACCTACTAGATTTAACATTTCCAGACGTGGTATAGATATTGAGTCTCTATCTTGTGTGAATTGTGATGTCGGGATTGAAACCAATGATCATTTGTTCTTCGCTTGTAACACGGCAAAGAAGATTTCTAAATTAATAAATCGGTGGTGGGACGTGCCTTTTATGGATATTAACTCTTACGGAGAATGGAGGTCTTGGATCGATAATGTAAAACTGCCGAAGAAGAATAAAAGCATGTTCCAAGGTATTTATTTTGTGATGTGGTGGCTTCTATGGTATTTTCGTAATAAGAAGATGTTCGAGGCCAAGCCCAAATCTAAGGAGACGTTTTTTGATGAGATTATTTGTAGTTCTTATTACTGGTGTCGGTATAGATGCAATACTTTGTTTAGCTGGGACGATTGGTATAAAAACCCGTCTCTTATTTCTTTGTAATTTCTAGCTCCTTGCTAGTTTTTCTTAATAAAAGTCGCCGTTCAAAAAAAAAATAAAAAATAGTGACTTTTAAGTATCATTTATATTTAATGGATATAACAGTTCTTATGTGGATGATATAGAAGTTCCACCCAATCACCCGACCCGATAAGACCCGACCCGAATACCACCCGAACCCGATAACCCGACCCGATAACACCCCTATATACAGTAGCTTTTGTAAAACTTGTTAGCATTGGAGTAATACGTGTAAATGACTTTTTAATATTTAAACATTAATGAAAAAGATGATTTAATAAGTGTAAAAAGTCATTTGTAGTTTAAGCATTGTGAATGCTTTAATAACTTAAAGTGTGTTTGTTGTGAGGGTACGGATTTAAAGAAATGGATTGAAAGAAATAAAATATATTTGTTACAAGGAAATGAGTGTTGAAATAGTATTTGATAGGCATAGTCATGGTGTTTCATGAAAGATACTACGGAGTAATATATAGCATGGTTTCATATTTACATCCCACTATCTATTTGTCTTTTATTCAAACAAAAATCATCATTTAACTCAACTAGTTTGTACACGTGTAGCACTTTCACAAATGCATTTAAGCAAAAAAAATTAAAACTATTATTTGTCATGTTTTATAATAATAAAATATTTGATTTAATAATATTAAATTTCAAAACCATACCATATTTTATCTTATAAAACAAAACATTTTATACTACAATTTATTTTCTCTCTCAATCTTGTCTTTCATATCTTTCCAAAATCCTACTCTCAATCCATACCTACACACAAACCAAACGGGCCCTTAGTTTATTGTACTATTTTATTTTTATTTTAAAAAATCTTAATTTTTTTTAAGTTATAGGTTATATAGATAAGTATCTTTATTTCTTCACGTGTTTTGAAATGAAGAGTATGTTTGATAAAAATAACTGTTGCTGGAACTAGAGATTTAGCTATAGAAGAAGATGAAGATTATGATATCATAAGCTACATGAAGTAACATTTAATTTTAAGAGATTATGAAAGATTAATTTATATATAATTTCATATAAGTTCATTTGCCAAACGAAACTCATATTTTACATAACTTATTTTTTTTTTAAATAATCTCAGTCTTCTCATAATCTTTGATGTCAAACATTCCATAAGTGTGTTAATAAAATGCCCTGTCATTTACACATCATCATCTCACATTTTATACAAACTTCTCACCATGCATTTAGACTTTAGTACTTTACATAGTTTAATAAATATTTATATATTTATACTACATTATAATGTACTAGTACTTAAGATCTTCTTAAAGACTTAAAAATTCAGACAACACATTTAGTAATAATGAAAATTGAAGTTATATCTATAAAATTAAAAGTCTTCAATGTGTAGACTTGTAACAACCCTTCAAGTTAATGTAGTAATTTAGAATTTTATTTTAGTTATTACTAATAATATCGATCTCTAGAAACTATTATCCATATAGAACATTCATGAACCCGCTGTTTTACACGAGTACGATCCGAACCCGCTGCTTTACACGGTACGATGTTAGTTTAATTTAAAAAGTAAAAAACAAAATGTCAGACATTTTTCCACTCCGATAACCTAGTGTCGCTTGTATATTTCTTTTTTTATTAAACCTAGTTGGAGCATCGTGATGCCCTACGTAATAAACTAATAACCCAGAAAGTTATAAAAGCTTTTTCATTTTGGATCTTTGGGCTCATTGTGGATCTCCATATATTTTGAAATATGCATTGTCATTAAAAGAAGCTACAATTTATATTTTTTTTATACCTATTAAAATACTCGTAATTCGTAAATCTGAAGACATGTACATTTTCATGTAGGTATATATGTAAAGTCTTTGAATATAAACTTCTAAAGCCAAGATGTATTAGTTGTATGAGTTAGCTCCCATAGTCAACTCACTTAGCATTTCGATCTATTTCTTTTAAGGGCATCTATGCATTAAAAGCCAAACTAAATTTGGTGTACCATGAATATTCTTACATCAAACATGTGTGTATTGTTAGATGATAGGTTAATTAAGGTTTTAGCCTAATCACGGGCGGCTTAGGGTTCATTACGTTAGGGTTATGTTAGCTTATTTTTCAAGTTATTTTTTTATTACAAATAGACATGAAATCTTATTATGTAAACACACATGACCGTCTTTGAGGGTGTGCGGGGTGGACGACCTCACAGGGACTCATAAATTTTAGAGGCCCCAAAATTTGCCCCGTTAACAATTATATGCATGTGTACACATATTTTTTCGAAGAAAACAATGTTTAGAAGAGAAAATATCTTTGTTGAGTAATATGTTAAACGTTTATATAACTAATTTGCATTATATATCTTATAAATTATGACACTTTATACATAACATTTCTTTTTGAAATGTCTCATTTTATAATTTCGCACAAGGCCCTAAAAAATTTCACAAATTTAGAGACGGCCCTGTAAACACACAAAAACACAATTCAATAATATATTTTTATTTGCTATTCTACATGTATAACTTTATATTATTTACGTTAATATTCTGGCTGATAAGTTGAAATGAGTTAACAATCTGGCTGAAGTTATAACACACTACAATCAAGGTAAACTCAAATAATAACACAAGTGAACTCATTGAGTTTCTGATGAACCTGCTTACAAACTCTCACGAATTTGTTCATCTAGTGTACATAATCATACCATGCCGGAATGCGCTAAACGAGCTATGTTAGCTAAATAACTACTGTACAAGTGAAACAGTTTAGAGTTTTATAGTTCGAGCAAAACCCATATCATAAAGTTTTTAATTAGATTGAAAAAAAAGAAAAACTTACATAATAAGGCAATCATTGAAATAAACAACCCCAGAGTTATTTTCCATCTCTTTTTGCTTTTGTGATCTTCTGCAGAGTTTAGAAATGGAGTTTGTATGTTGTCTTCTCCCATATTCTCTCACACAAAGTTGGATAGAAAAGAGGTTCATTAAGTAGCTAATGGCAATAAAAAAATATTGTCTATTTTAGTAACATGATGGCAACGAGTATACTTATTTTTGCATTAGTTATTCTTTAACTGATTAAACTAAACACCATGGCTAAACGAGCTATTTTTCTAACATGATGACAACGAGTATACGTTTCCACAAGGTTTGTGCACAATGCTTTATAGAACACTTCACACAAACACGTTATAGATATACACTTGTTTTTTTTTGAACGGCAAAGATGGAATATATATAAAAAAAAGAGACTAGCAAGACGCTAGAAACTTAAAGTACAATAGAGTCAACAAAGAGAAATACATAACATCAAAAAATGGTAAAATCCCGAGACTTTAACTGCGAGGGAATCAAAAGGGATGAAAAAACTTTTGACACGAAGGCCGACGAATCGGTTTTCACTTCGGCAAAAGAAAAACCCCCCATCCCGGAGGCCGAGCCACCGGTTTTCACTTCGGGATGGATTTTGATGAAACCCCAAACAAGTCCCGAGAGATTGAAGAAAAGAAGAACCATACTCAAAATCCGACGGAGATGCCAACGAAAAAAACCTTGGCGTACAGGTACGCCAACCCAGCGAACTGACGCCAGCTTAGGAAAAACTCCAAAAGAGCTCTAACCATTGCCAATTAGCTCTGTGATCACCGAAAGGGGATACAATAAGCAGTCATTCCAAGATCAATTCGTATGATCCCTATGTGAAGCCCACGAAATTGAAGAGAATACGAACATTATCGATAGATCACTTTTCCTCAATCGGTTGAGCAGTCTAAACGTGATGCTATTTCGGTATCTCCAAACGCCACCAAAGAACCGAAGTAGTATAACATAAGAAAACCTGTGTTTTTTTCTTTAGAAGCATGCCAAGCAGATGATCCAATCATTGAATGAAAATCCCAATGCCACCAATAGCACCACAAGAAACGAAGTAGTTTAATATCATAGAACCGGTGTTTTTTCTCTTTAGAAGCATGCCTAGAGATGATCCAATCATTGAAGAATCCCAAGAAGAAGCTGAAAGAGGAATATCAAGTGTGTGTGTGTGTGTGTGTGTGTGTGTTTCCACATATCGGTAGCAATGTCGCATTCGAAGAAAACTTGATTAGCAGATATCAACATGGGCATTGCAAAGAAGGACAAGAGATGGCGGAATATCCATACACGCGAAGAGAGATTCAACTCTATGAGGGAGTCGGTCCCTAGGAAGCCTTCCACATAAACACTTTGACCTTCCGGGGGATAGATTTATCCCAATAGTGTTTTGAGATATGAGCAAGAGTGGGAAGGATATTTTGGTCAATCCTATAACGAGCATCCTTAACGGTAAAAGTACCATTACGACCAAGACTCCAAGTACAAGTATCTTCATTGACATCAATATTTAGTTGACCGATTTCATTTAACATGTCACATAAATAGGCAAGATTTCTAACACCAAGATTGGTCCGAGACCAATTCCAAGACCATTGCCCATTATTAATACGGTCAATGATAAGACAATCTTTGTCTTGATCAAGATGATAGAGCCGATTGTACCTTGTAAAAAGAGGAGTCTCGCCTACCCAAATATCTTTCCAAAATCGAATACGAGTGCCACAACCTGCTTTAAAACGAAAAGTGTTAGATAAGATAATACCTTTCGAGTGAAGAAAATTGGAGGTTCCAACAATGTTAGCCCAAATGCCCTTGAAGCTACAACCATTTGTATCGAAACCTCCTTCTTGACCATGATAAGCTTTGATGACCTGAACGCAAAGGGCGTTTGGGGAAGAAAGTAAATTCCAACGCCATTTTTGAAGAAGAGCAAGGTTGAAAGCTTTAAGACTGCCAATGTTTAACCCTCCTTTATCGAAAGAATTAAGAATAATTGGCCATTTGACCCAAGCCATTTTGTTTTTATCTTTATTACCACCCCAAAAAAAATTAGCCCGAATTCTTTCCAGGTCTTGAAGGACCGATTCGGGTGCTCTGAAAATCGATAGATAGTAGATACCAAGACTACCAAGCACAGACTTGATACATTTAGTCACATTCACAAGCAAACACATATAATATGAAACTACGAACACATATGAAGACGCATATAGTGGCAATGTGTAAGCTTATAGTATAGAAACACAAAAAATAACATACTGCATACAAAGTGTTCGAAAATTATTTAAAAAAAGTAATAAGTATTAGTCAATATGTTTGATTGGCTTCCATCCAATATTAGTTTATTTATATTTGGATGATTTGTTAATCATGAGTGTCATAATTATCTTGATTTGTCAATCATGAGTTGTCATAGTTATCTTAGGCTCAAGTCATCCTCTTTGTAATCTGTATATACTTTGTATTTTGGTGAGAAATGATCAAGGAAATCAATTAGCTTTCTGAGGGTTTTCAAGATAACTATGACACTCATGATTAACAAATCATCTAAATATAAGACTAATAATAAGAACTAACAAAGATGAGCATAATTCTTTTAGAAAAATTGCGTCTATTTGGGAGAATTAGTGGAATGGGAGGACGATGAGCATACCTCCTTTTCGTGTAAAAATCTTTGCCTAAAAACAAAGATGGATGTTGTTATCTACGATAAGAGGAAAATAATCATACATGGTATCGCGTAATGGATTCGGGTTAAGGAGTTTGATGCTTGGGTTCCTGATTTCGAGGATGACGATGATTCTCTTTCTTCTGGTGAAGATGCTCCCATTTTTAATAATGATATCGAAGACAGTGAAGTAGATAAAGTTTCCGAAACGAGTTTTATTCAGGAGTTCGATCATGTTCTTAACTCCGTTCATGATGAAGCTCCCCAAAGTAAGGCAGCCGAAGCTCTGCCGAATGAAGAAACGCCAGTATCCGAAGATCCTTTTGGCATTTATGGTTTGCTCCACAAGAACAACAACAATAATTCTGGTAGTATGGAAAGTGTAGACCCTAAATTTCCCCCTGGCTTCACGCCAAGTACCTCTGATCAGGAGAAACCTAAGGAGGATCCTGTTCAAGTATCCTCTAATTGTGCTCATCCTTCCTCAAGTAGGACTAGAGAAAGCAAGAAGAATCGAGGCATGACATCTTTTCCAAATTCTCATTCAGGTTCGTTCAAACAAAAGGCAGGTGGTTCTATTATCGACTTTATGGACGAGCTAGTTAACGTAGGCCGTGCCATGGGATACAAAATGGATGGGTGTATGAAAGACATTGAGTCAATAATTGGTTCAAAAGGAAAGATTAACTTTCATAGATGAATTTCTTATCTCTCAATATTCAAGGCCTTAGTAACAAGGCGAAAAGGAGGTGGATAAATGGGTTATGTCATAAACACAGAATTAATGGAATGTCTCTTCAGGAAACTAAAATGGAGGATATCGACGTTTGTACTATCAAGGAGCTTTGGGGCAACATGTATTTTGATCACGTGGTTGGGCCTTTGGTTGGATTCTCTGGTGGTATTGTATGTATCTGGAACACAAACATGTTTGTTAAAGAACACGTTTCCAAATCAGATTATTTTGTCGCGATAATGGGCACTTGGATCCCATCTTCTACTAGGCTTCTCGTCATTTCTATTTATGCCCCCAAGAGCTTTCCGAGAAACGTGATTTATGGAATTATCTTCAGTCTTTTATCAGTAGATGGGATGGTGAGACGGTTCTTATGGGTGATTTTAACGAAGTGCGTTCGGAACGTGAAAGATTCGGTTCTGTTTTTAACCAACAAGGTGCGACTGCGTTTAATCAATTTATTTCTTCGAGCAGTTTAATTGATCCTCCTTTGGATGGTTATGCTTTCACTTGGTCTCATAAAAATGCATCGAAGATGAGTAAACTTGATCGTTTCCTTTTATCAGAAGGCTTGTTCGACTTCTTCCCGCACCTTTCTGCCATTTGCTTAGATAAAAACCTCTCGGATCATCGTCCAATTCTCCTTCGTGAATCGTGCTTGGATTATGGTCCTACCCCCTTCAGGTTTTTTCACTCTTGGTTTTCTTTGGATGGATTTGACGCGTTTGTGGAAAACACTTGGCACTTGGAATTCTCTAATGGTTTCTGATGATAATGCCCTGATTCGTTTGCAAAGGAAGCTACAGCTTCTTAAAATAGCTATCAAGAGCTGGACTAAAGAATTTAGACTTAAGTCCAATGCTAAGAAGTGTCAAATTCAGCAAGATATTCTCTGTCTCGATAAACTCTTCGATCTAGGATTAATTAACGATGATTCTCTTAACAAAAGGGCCTTGCTTCTTAACGAATTACATGAGATCAATTCCGTGAATGCTTCCGAGCTCTCACAAAAAGCTAAAATCCGTTGGTCCATTGAAGGCGATGAAAACTCAAAATTCTTTCACGGCATCATTAATAAAAAGAGAGCTCAACTTGCAATTAGAGGCATTCTTGCTGATGGTAATTGGATTTCTGAACCGTCGCTTGTTAAGAACGAATTTTTTCATCACTTTAGTAAGCAATTTTCGTCTCCTCCTTCCTCCTATATTTGTTTAGACTATGAATTCCCTGTCCGTCTTACATCTGATCAAGTGGAGGATCTTGAAAGTGAAATTTCTAACGAAGAAGTCAAAGCGGCTGTTTGGGATTGCGGCGTTAACAAATCTCCTGGTCCCGATGGGTATACATTTGAATTCTTCCGCAAGTATTGGACTTTCATTGGTAATGACATCATTCAGGCTGTCAAAGCGTTTTTTGCTAATGGTTGCTTCCCTAGAGGATGCAATTCCTCTTTTATTGCTCTCATTCCGAAGATTCAAGATGCCAAATTTGTGAAAGATTTTCGTCCCATCAGCCTAATTGGAAGTACCTACAAAATTATCTCTAAAATCTTGGCCAATCGTTTATGTCTTGTGCTTCCCGATCTCATTAGCGATGTGCAATCCGCCTTTGTCGCAAACCGGCAAATTCTTGACGGCCCTTTCATCCTTAATGAGCTTATGTCCTGGTGTAAGCACACTAAATTTAAAGGTATGATTTTTAAGGTGGATTTCGAAAAGGCTTTCGACTCCGTTAAATGGGACTATTTAGATGAAACTTTGAAGTCATTCGGATTTGGTTTGAAATGGCGCAACTGGATAAGTGGATGTCTCAATAATGCTAAGGGCTCGGTTCTTGTTAACGGTAATCCCACTAAGGAATTCCAGTTTTTCAAAGGGTTGAAACAAGGCGACCCTTTATCTCCGTTTCTTTTTATCTTAGTCATGGAGACGCTTCACCTTTCTTTTAAGAGGATCATTAATGCCGGGCTTTATAGAGGTATCTCTATCAATGGTTCTCTAACGCTTTCTCATTTATTCTATGCTGATGACGTGGTTTTCGTTGGTGAATGGAAGGATAGTAATATTCACATATTACTTAATGTTTTGAAGTGTTTTTTCTTAGCTTCGGGTCTTAAAATAAACCTCCAAAAAAGTAAATTGATGGGCCTTGGTGTTTCGTCGAATGTGGTCAATTCTGCTGCAAACCTGATGGGCTGTTCCATTCTTCAATTGCCTTTCAATTACCTCGGCGTTAAAGTTGGATGCAATATGTCTTATATTGGATCGTGGGATGATGTTATTTCGAAGGTTTCATCTCGCCTTTCTAAATGGAAGATTAAATCTCTTTCCATTGGGGGCCGGCTCACCCTTTTAAAATCGGTGCTCACTTCTATCCCTTTATACCATATGTCGATCTTCAAGGTTCCCATGGGAGTCCTAAAGAAACTGGAATCGATTAGAAGGAATTTTTTCAATGGTCATGACGGCTTCGCTAGAAAGTCCTCTTGGTTTAATTGGAATAAAGCTCTTGCTTCTAAAAAGAACGGGGGTATTGGTGTTTCTAGTTTTTTTGCAATCAACCGTGCTCTTTTATTCAAATGGGTTTGGCGCTTCTTTTCGGATGGCTCGTCGTTGTGGTCTACCTTCATCAAAGCTTTGTTTGGTTTCCATGGAGCTATTGGGCTCACAGTTAAGCCGAATAGGCGATCCATCTGGTCTGATATCCTTCAAGCTGTCAATTCGCTCAAAGATAAAGGTATTGATTTTCTCCAATTTATTCGAAAAAAAATTGGTAATGGGGTTAACACTTCTTTTTGGGCTGATTCTTGGATTGGTAGTATTCCTTTTAAAGAAAAATTTCCGAGGCTGTATGCTCTTGAAGAGAGCAAATCCATTAGTGTGGCTGATAAACTTGGGCTCTCTTCTCTTTATCTCTCTTTTCGCCGTCCTCCAAGAGGGGGAATAGAACAAGAATCCTTTAATTTGCTTTGCCAATCAGTTCGTGGTCTTGTCCTCTCAAACATTGAGGATCGTTGGAGTTGGAGTTTAGAAGGCTCTGGTTTGTTTTCTGTCAAATCTTCGCGCGCCTACATTGATGATCTTCTTCTCCCTAAAGCAGATGCTGCGACTCGTTGGATAAGGATTCTTCCCATAAAAATAAATGTGTTCGCCTGGAAGGTTTGTTTGGATGCTTTGCCTACAAGATGTAACATGTCTCTTCGTGGAATTGACATTCCGTCTATTCTATGTCCTCTTTGCAACCGAGCAGTAGAAAACTCCGATCATATTTTCTTTTCTTGCTCGATGGTTCGAAAAGTGTGGCGCCGTCTTCTGACTTGGTGGGAGCTAGACGTTTCTAGCTTTCACTCTTATAACGAGTGGATATCTTGGCTGTCTAGTATTCGCCTTCCTAAACTCTTGAAGGTTTTTCTTGAAGGATCTTGTTACGTGATGTGGTGGCTTGTTTGGAAGTTCAGAAACCGTCTTCTTTTCAGCGATCCCACTTCTAAACCGGATTCCTTATTTGATGATGTGGTCCAAATGTCTTTTTTATGGATTAATAGCAGGTCTAAGTCTCGGTTAAACTGGATTTCTTGGCTTAAAAGCCCCATGTGTATTAGTATGTAATCCTTTTAGCCTCTTGGTAGTTTTCTAATAAAAGTTTTGCCGTTCAAAAAAAATAAAATAATAAGAACTAACATGGATCTTTGTTACACGATTTATATGAACACATATGCGCTTGACTACCCACGTGTTTGTCAGCTCTTAGTACACGTACAGTTTTGATTCGTGATATTGTAACACTAGATTCATAGAAGAACGTTGAAACACCTTTCATTTTATTCTTAACTTTAGATGTATAATCTGTCCCGTTTAATAGACAGGTAACAACGGTCGTAAGGATAAATAAAGAGTATAGTCTTCTACTTGCGCGGTAGAAATGCGTCATGAATTATCCATGCATTTTAGTTTCCTACAAGATTTAAGGTATGATCTTAATTTGTATTTATTTATGCCACGATAATAAGTGGAATAAAAATTCCTTGATTGGGGGTCATGTCGTTATTATGTTTATATACAACATTCAAGCAACACGAGCTAACATCAAATACACTGGAATTTTTCATTCACATTGTCGCAAATTCCTGTCATCTAAATAAGTTAGCCGCCCTTGCAGCAAAGCGCGAACGCGCAATCCTCGTTTTTGACAGATATCAGAAAAATATGTGAAAGTTATACAATAATTTATGTAATACATTATTTTTCCGTCTCAAATTAATAGTCTACGTTTTTTTTGGGGATGTCCAAATTTAACTGTTACTCCATAACTACAAAAAATAAATGGGAAAGTTTGATCGAGTTTACCATGTAAGATTGATATAAAAAACCTCAGCGTAATATATAAACTAAACCGCGCGTAATATATATAAACTACACTTGATTTATGTCTAAACATTGTGCGTACACGAGAAGTCGAGAATTATAGCTAGTAGTTACTCTTAGTACAAAATATGTGACGGGATATTAAGTGGGCTTAGATTGCTTATAGGGTTGGGCCCTTAAGCTGTATTGGGGTTAGATCTTATACTAAACAAAGTAGTTGAGACGATTTTCTGCACAAGTAAAAGTAAACCGTTAGCCTTACCGTGGGGACGGACCCCGCGATTAGACTCCGGCGTGAGAGTAAGTACACATGTTGTCAGAAGTATGCGTGTGTATAGGGAAGAGTGAGAAAATCGTACCATTTGGATTGTCAGAGGATTCCTTTTATAGGCGAGTCTAGTACTAGGGTTTCCTAGTATTTCGCCTACAATTGTAGTGGCCGGAGTGGGACCCTTGTCGGGCAAGAGTTTGCGGTTATCGTGACTGCGGACGCGAATTACCTTCCACGATTGTCGGTTGATCCGTAGATGGCCTGCGGAAGCGGCATGTGATCAATCCGCGTCCGTCTTGTTATATCCGGGCTGTAACTAGTGTGGCTCTGGGCTTGGTTCTGGCCCGTTATGCTTATTATTTATTTAGTTGGGCCGGGGCCCAAGTGTAATGGTACGACCCAGGCCTAAAATCCTGTCGTACCCGTTATATGTCATCAAGTCCCATCAGTCTAGTATTTTTACTGCATGCGGCGTTGTGCTGCGTGCGGTGAATATTGCTAGATTTTGTTCTTTTAGTACCGCACGTCTTCCTTCTTCCGTTACTGTTGGCTTCTCCGTAACTTCTCCTTAGCTAGTTAGGTAGGGTTTAGGTGACGTGTATTCACCCCGACCTTTCATTTTCTGGTTGACTTGTCTTGAAGTCAGTTACCTAATTGTCATCACATTTGTTTACTTTAAATCCTACGCGTTGGTTGACTGAGTGGTTTACACGTGTCCTCATCCTGTCGTTTGTTGCATTTACTATGCTAAGGGTATAAATACCCCTTTGGGTTTCACTGTTACTTTTTCCTTCTTTTCTATCACTATTACCATTGTTAAAAAAAATTCAAGCTTTTTACTCACTTTCCCACGCCAGTGACTGCTTCAAGATTCGTTTAGACCACCAAGTTAGGCTTTAATTATTCTTTTCGACAATGGGCACTATTGATGATATTAGATCCATCTTAACCCAACCGGCTTTAGATGCCCTGTGTGAGAAGTTTCATATTCCTAGTTAGGGGTGTAAACGAGACGAGACAACTCGTGAGTTAC